>NQII01006292.1:0-27700 GCA_002778355.1 Clitarchus hookeri
ACTGTTAAAAAATCTTGAAAAAGAATTTGAAATAACCACCTTGAACAACCCCACTTCCTATCTTGGTATGGAGTTCGAAAAATCAAATGAAACCGTGAAAGTCGCCCAGAAATCGTTCATAAGAAGTGTTCTAAAAAAGTTCAACATGTCAGAAGCTAAACCGGCACAAACACCCTTGACTGCATACAAACCTGCTGATTTAAAAAAGCCAAACAAACGACCAAATTTCCCGTTTCGCGAAGCAGTGGGAAGCTTGTTGTACCTCTCTACTAAGACCAGACCCGATATAAGTTTCGCCGTGGGATATTGCAGTCGACAAATGGAAAGTCCGGACGAACATGATGTGATCAACCTAAAACGCATCATGCGGTATCTCAAAGGCAGTCTGGACAAGGGAATATCTTATAAATCTGACTGTTCTGAAGACCTGAAGTTGTATTGCAACGCTGATCATGCTGGCGACTCTGCAACTACTAAAAGTACATCTGGTTTCGTGATGTATTACTGCGGCGGACCCATAAGCTGGTGATCAAGAAAGCAACCCACGACAGCAGACAGCAGTACGGAAGCTGAATTCATCGCGGCTGCAGAAAGCTGCAAAGAGGTGATCTACATCAAAGCGTTAATTGAAGAACTCACCCAGAAGCCCATCGAAGTTGAGATGCTGATTGACAACTTAAGTGCCATCAAACTAATCGAAACTGGTGTAATGAATCGCAAAAGAAAACATATAGATGTCAAATATCATTTTTTACATGAAAAATATGTAGACGGTTTGATGAAGTTATCTCACTGTCCCACTGAAATACAAATCGCAGATGTGTTAACTAAACCACTTGGACCTACAAAATTTGTACTTTTTCAAAAGAAATTGATTGACTAAAACTTGTAACACTGATCAGTGCTTTAAAACAGTGATTATTGCTGACAGTCTAAGGACTTATCTTCATTTACAAATGTTGTTTATAATAGTTTTCTAATATTGAAGTAATGAGAAATGTAATTATGTTAAATGCAAAAATTACGGGGGTGTGTTGAAATATTGAAAGATATATAATTTTGACATTTGGATAAGTTTTGATAACTAAACATTGTAAAATCGATTATATCTAGTTACCTCCTTGTTTTGTATCCTCTGTGCTATGGCCAGTTTTAAAAAATGTAAAAATGTGTGTTGGGTGTGTCTCTTTGACTAAAAACTATTAAGTTTAACAAAACTAATTACTTTTTTTATCTTTATAAAATAGGCTCCTTCATCACACATTAATTTGAAAGGTTGACATTATGTTGATTCGTTTAGAATAGTCCCAAAAATGAATTCACAGTATGTTTTAATGTATGGTACCTCAAGTTTTGTATAGATCTTGTTAATAATCACCGTATATGTAAACTCTTATTATGCAAAAGTTACTATATTACAATTCTGGATCTATTAACACAATTACTAGAAAAGAAGGGTAGACCAGGGTATTGGTTGGGCAGAACAAGGTACTGCCTTGTTTTGCCTTGTAGGCCTATATTAGTATCATGTGTCACCCAAAATGTAGTTCTATAGCAAACATGACAAAAAACATTTACTGCAATTACAAAACATTGGATACTGCTACATTACATGACCAATATACATATTGTTACAACGTATTATCACTCATCATAGAAGAAACCTGCACAGTAATAAACTATTACACACTTAAGCAAAACAAATCAGTGAAACATCAGAAAATTGTAACTTCCATTTTTGTGATCTAAATGAGTACTTCGCGACTCTACCTCACTGTAGTGACAACATGTAGAGGAGTAACATACCTAGAATATACAGAGATAACGGCACATGTTTTATAGAATGAACGTTGGTACCCCGTTATATATAAATACACTGTTTCACCAAACTTCATACGTACATTTATCTACATCTGTGCAAAGAGACATTATCAGTGAGAATGGTTTTCGTTCCGTAGATAATGGAATAGCTTATTTTACGGAAGCAAATCATTTAAGTCAGAAAAATCGCTTAAGATAATTCGGTAAGTGGTGTGAAGAGACTACATAGGCTATATAATAATATTGAAAGCTGTTAAGTTTTCTACAATTAGCAGAACACCTATTTATTCAAACACCGCACATGCGATAACGTTAGAGCTTGGTGTTTTCATGTATTTTGTTAGGCATTTAATTACTCCAAACGCAGTTAAGTGTTTACGTAATCAAATCCCGTAAACGTACTAATTGTGACAGCCATGCTCTACAAAAACATGCAGTATTATGCTCTCGAAGGAAATTATTGTTTTTGTTTTGTTTCTAAAAACCCTGGAAAAAGTATATAATTATTCAAAATTATGTATTGTATGTATGAACTATCCACAACTTAAAATTTCTTACAGGTACGTACAGTATAANGTTCTTAGTGGTACGTACAGTATAAGCAGAGACCTGCAAAATTCGCGTTATAATTTAGCTTCAGACAGAACTCCAAGTCAGTGTGCATTTGACCAACTTCTGCCATTGGCCAGCAGTATGTCTGACACGCCTCCGCGGGAGTCTATAGACCATAATGTATCTTCAGTGGCGGAGCGGTCAACCTTCCTTAACGAAGTCAAACATGTAAGTGACTCCGTTTAAAGGTTAGCAGCTAATAAAACCCCTGACTGTGCTTACTTAGTCTATGCATAAGGCAGTGGAGTTCATCATGTCACGGAAAGATAACGCGAATTTTGCTGGTCTCTAAGAATAACGTATGATTTCCTTTCCTAGCTCAACAAACTAATATTAAAGTAAGATAACACGAAAATTAATTAACATCAATTATTTGAACGCAACAGAAACGTAGGAAAACACAGTCATGTTAAGGCTCGAAATTATTTCATCTGTTAAAAATCGACAAGTGTTAGAGCTACATGAACTCCAACTTCCCTACAGGAATAAGAAGGAAAAAATTTGTGGTCCAAAAATATATTTAATGTCGTTGTGGCAGCCCCGCTGCGATCGTGACGAGCCTATAAAGAAGGGTTGTATTTCAGAGATATGTTTCTGGAGGCACCCTGGCAAGCCGACCTGGAATTGGGGGCTGAGGCGATGGCCACCTTTGTCAGGTAGAAGAACCCGGAGCTCGGATCGAGGGTGAGTGGGCACAAGCTTCACATCGCGGCGCACGAGGGGGAGAACTTCGGGCCCAGCGGGATCGCGTCGACAAATTAACCTTTCACCACCACGCATTGTGGGCTCAGCTGCCTGGCGTCACTGATTCCACGACATAGCGGGCTTTCTCGTGGGGTGAGGGGAGAGTGTGGCGTTTCTATATCATAGAGAGTTGGAGAAAGAGAGACTAGCGCAATGCCGAGGATATATGGACTGTCGGCAAGACTGTTAACAAACTAATTGTCACGGCCCTAGACAGCGCTGTGGCACGAGTTAATGACGGGTTGTACTTGTGTATGGCTGACTCGCATGCAACCGTGTAGGGTTTTTGGACTTTTATTTTCTCAGATTATCATGGTATATATCACTTCATTACGTGCAAGTTAGTTAATGTCCCTTTAGTAGAAGAATTTCAGGCCCTAAACGGTTCTTACACGGGGGAACAAATATCATTAAGCTGGGAATGTGGACACTAACACTGCTTACCCATGAAAACAATGCGATAATTTCCCTTATCTTACGGCCAGCGTCTCTGTATTCTTCAGCAAAAATGCCGCAAGTCATCCGAAATAACAGGAACGTAGACGTGATTTCTTCACAGATACAACTTCTACGAAAGAATACATTTTAATATTGTTTACGATCACCCCCAGACTAACGGAATTAACTGCACGTGTTAATTCAGTAAGAAAGCATACATTCAGGGTATCACTTAGGCGATTTTCCCATCGTAATTTTCGAAAATTGGCCGATTACTCGAGCTTACTGGCTATTAGACCAAAAAGTATATCTGAGGGCCGAAAGGCCTCTACAAATATTATTCGTTACGATTTTATCTTTGCCACGGTGCATTACTCGTCGCTCTGCGATAGACCATTGAGGCGATACCGCCGTACAATCACTAGTGCGCGTCACCAGATGCACCTGCACGTCTAAAGTAACGTATTTTGAATCTCGTACTCGAGACGATGTGCATTATATAGTGTAAGAAGTATTATATAAATATATATAAGTTTTCTTAACATAATAACCTTCCATTGCACGTTGAATACATTTTACAGCCGCTGTAATAAATTGACATTAGAAAAAGAATATCGGTGAATAAACACAAAAAGTTAAATATTATGTTAAAGGATTTAATTATCAAAATACATATATAGTTTGAAACAATATTAATATGCACAAATTAAATTAAACAAATAAATCCCTTTGTATAATGAACGACGTTTTTACAATTAAACAATGAACCACTCTTGCGAGCTTATTGTTTCAAAATGTTTGTATTTGCCACACATGGCCATTGTATATAAAAAAATACAGAAGTGTTTTTAAGTTTTTAAATAGTTACCAGATAAAGCCTGAAAAATTATTCAGGGAAATAACGATTCGAAATTGTAAAGTAAAGCACTCGAATTGGCATAATTCGCTTCTAACTTTTACCTTGTGGCTTTGGTGCATGTCCGTAGCGAAGCTAGGAGGTAGATATTACTGCAGTCGCTGTACAATTGACGGCTTGTTACTCACGTGATCCCACACAGCCATCAGAAGAGCAGTAAAAGAATGTCTCACAAGAAACCATTGTCAGCACATAACCCCTGAGTCACGAAGATTACAAAGATATGAATTATTGTTTTACCCTCTGACATTTACTGCGTTTCTCGCACGGTCGTAAATGCCACTTTGCCTTGGAGATATGCGGCATTTTAACGCCGCATTGAGACGTACGTATTTCAGACGGACTTTCTTACACACGACTTGCAGTGACAAGCGTCACAGCCAATTACTGTGTTCATATTCCCCCCGCCCCCCGGTTCACTAACCAGAAACGCTAACATACATTCTTGTTAACGAGAATTTAAAGAAGGAAGTAACGAGCAAGACCATTTTCCTGGCGTCTTGGCGTCGCTAGTTAGAAGTCTGATGTAAAATACCATGATACGTCTTTTGAGATGTCGTGGCATTAAGCTGCCCCGCTCAATTGTCATAATTCCACAAGGTCTTGCGCTAGCGGGCGCGTCTTAGAACGGCAATGGTAATGTAAAATAACATGCGAATGAGGCCAATGTGTGCATTTTGCTATCTATGGGCGAACTAGATTACAAAATTACACAATGTGAATAAATACATACATTTACAATTCAGAGAGAAGTGTATAACTTTTTCACTTACTCAAAAATAGTTTTTTTATTTCATTTTACACTGAAAAGTTTTATGGATTAATTAAAAGTACATTTAAACGGGTAAGGCTTCGGCAAGACAAAAAAAAAACAGAAGAAAGTTTGAAGAGACGAAATAGCAATGTGTAGTCTACTCAGAGAGAAGTGTTTGTTTTAACTTAAATTAATTGTGACTTATAATGACCAAGCTACTTTTGTTTCATTATTAATTAATTTGCATACCTGAGAAGTCTTATTTTATAATACTTCGTCATTTAAGACCAGTATATCATCTTCTCCCCTTAAAATGGTTTTGAAAATGACTAATCCCGTCTGATTTAGTATATTTTTCTCGGATTTTAACTTTATGTTAAAATTAAATGCCAAATCAATTTACGCAAGAAGTTCATCTTAAATATTGCTAAGTGCCTTTACTATCATATGAACAGCGTAAATCTAAAATTTTAAGTGTGTTGGGTGCATATTCGGTGATAATAAATCAAGAGCGTGTTACTTTTTTACGTTAAAACAGTAGACATAGTATATCTTAATCGTGTGAAAGTATTTGCAAGAATTTCAATTTGTTTACGTCTTATCGCCACTTGAAATTATGTTAATCAATTTCATTTGAGACGCTACTGCTTCGTCAGCAGTTAAGATGGTTAGTGCGCCCAGATAGCAACTGATAACAATAAACTGTTGAGTATTTAAAATTCATTAAAATAGCTTATGAATTTCTTGATAAATCTACTTATTTAATTAAAAAACGTACTTAGCAACTGTGTTACCCAACTACAAAATAAAACATAATTACTGCCATTAAACACTTTTAAGGTTTTAGTTTCAATTCAGGATTCATCAATTAATTGAAAACATCCTTTTGTTAGCATGTTTTAAAAAATATGATGTATGTTTTGTAAGTCATCGTTCCAATAGCCTTCAAACCTTACAGTGGTAACATGTAAACATTCGTAATAACTAAATCATATAATCCAAACACCGACAACACAATCATTCATCAAGTAAACAAATTAAAATTGATAAGTGTCAATAACTCTTTATATGCCAAAAAATTCAATTTTGTAACTGGATTCTGGGGTTGTATTATTGTTCTTTTAACCGGCAAAAATTAGTTTTGTTGGTCTTAATTTCGCTAAATTCTCTGTCGTATGAAAATAATTTGCGTCGTGAAAAAATCCAGATTTACTAGAAAATAAGGAGAATGTTATTAAATTTTGGTGTTAAACGCTCTATAAGTGACTGAATAATTAAAAAACGAATAAACCATGAAGTGTGAACAGTATGCATTTTATAATACTTGTCAGCAATGCACAAAAGACACCCGTAGTATTTCCGACAAACAGAAAGTGGTGAACATTATTGAATTCAAACTTTTGTTATCGAAATAACCAATGGATTACTATTTATTCTGGGATGTATCCGTAGTAAAATCATCATTTACGCTCTCACATTTTGGCTCGCCACATATTTTGGGCCGGTACGCTAACCTAACCTACACCAGCCGACAATGCTTGGATTAAGTTTTAAGTGAATTTCATGGTTCTCTCGTGTGAACATGAAAGTTACGCTCAATTGTCTGAATCCCTTTCATGCCAAGTCCACGTTAAAATTATCAAATCTCTCAACGAAACATTTTTGTGGGCGAAATAATGTCAATACATGTAGTAAGGACTTAAAAAATTTAAAAAATTCAAACAAATATTATTTTCCATCTGTAAGTACTTTTACCACTGTCTGTATGCTTGAGGAATAAAATGCTTATTGGAGTAGTTAAACAGGCCCATGATAATGATATATTTTGTATGCTATGGAAGGACATGCAGTTAATAGGAAGTCTACAACTTTTCAAAATAAAACGAAATAAGACGTTTGCATTTTTTTCCTATCACGGAAGGAATAAACGCATGTGAGTAGGATTATTATTTATACCGACGGTTGTAAAAATTTGCGATATTTGATCCTTTTTCCTTCCATGTGAATAGGATTATTATTTATACAGACGGTTATAAAAATTTGCGATAGTTGATCCTTTTCCTTCCTGTGTACCTATATTGTGTAACGCGCTTCGTTTTAATTATTCTGATGTTGCCATCCTTGCAGGCGGTGGCGCGGTGGCGTTGTAGTGGCGACAGCTGAAACTACGATGAGCCTCGCAGCCCCTGGCGTCAGATTTGAAAGCCCCGACTTGTATTCCGGGTTCTAGGAAGGGGAGTGGGAGAGGTGTAGTGGTCAGCTGATTGCGACACCTGCCCGACCAAACCACCCCCTACCAAGCAGGCTTCGCCACAGGAGGTCGGAAAACCAGCCACCCCCTCCCTGACGCCGCCAACCCCATCACTGCGGCCGTCGCAGCAACAAAGAGAGCAGGCTGCAGGTAAAAAAAAATTAAAGGTCATGAATAACAATGACAAGAAGGGAAGAGAATGAAACCCACATGCTTTTGTAACCGACACTTCTGTTTCCAGGAAAAAAGATAGTTATCATAAATATGCAGATATTTTAGTTTACATAGTGGTATGTTTAAAAATCTTTTATGGAATAAATGCGAACAAAAGAAAGTTTGCTTTAATATTTTTCCAGCTGTTTCAACTGCTTGTTGTGAATTTTTGCTGAGAAACATAAGTTTTTTTGAGAGCTCCATGCCCAGATAGTTAACTGAGGAAACAGTATTATTAGATGGAACGACAAAATACCCACTTAAGCGTGAACAACTTCATTTTCGAATAAATAAAACACTTATATTATAAATCCCTTTATAATAGAAGTGTTTTATTTATTAAGAAGAGCTAGGTATAATCACCTAGCGATAAAACACACATTGATAAATCTTTTCAAGTTAGTATTAGAATAAAAATACTTTTTGATCATAATAGAATATATATTGTGGGAAATGTTTTTTGTAATATACCCCTTTTGTTTCATGTAATATTTTCTCCGAATTGTTAAAATCCTTTTCCTACAAATTTACATTAAAAACTGCGAACAGATATTAATATTAATAAATACTGTACAGAAGCATTTTATTGTAATTTTTTAATAAAACTGAAATGCAAAACATAAATTACTGTAGATTCTTGTTTGTTTGAAGCGACATTCTTTGGAAAATAAGAAAAGCGTATGAAGTTTAGAGTTGAAAATATAACTAAACGGTTTAGAAAGAAAGAGTTAGAAAGTAAAATTCTAAAGTTTTCACACTTCAGCTTGCCATATAAAACATGTATTGACAGCAATGTGAGACTCCTTGATACGTTGACACGAAACAAGCACACGTTAAATAGCTTTTGCATTGCCAAATTTTATTAATTAACAAAATTGTGTCCAAAAATTTTAGTAATGTTACAGGCCTAAATTTGTATGTGTTCTCACCATGAAGCGATTATTTAATACTATTATGGCAGTAAGAAACAGCATGGCTGTGACATTTAGATATTACGTATTTGTAATTAATTTATTTGCAATTTTAATCTCAAGTAAACCAATAATTAAACTACTACGGGTAAATGGAATTCTCGTTAGTGAAACACCAAACTTACTATAGACATTGCAGTGTTTTGCAGGTAGTTAACGTTAACGGCAGGATTACTTGTAGCTATAAAACATGACAAAATTGTGAAATAGAAACAAAATTATTTTTAAAATAAATATTTTTGTTAAACATACAAATATCTGTCAGTTTAAGTTAATTAACATAACTATTCCGATGTTAAATTTGTGTGTCGGGGGATGCCAGCGGCATGAGGAATGGCCGGCGGTGTTCGCACTTTCAATTGAGATTCAAATATAAATTCCAAGATCAAATGGGATTTGAACTACGCAGCTCGTCAGTCTTTCGACTTTCTTGAAAGGTAACAGAGAGCAGTTTCTGTGTTCTTGCCTCCGCATGAGGATATGGTAGGGTCTATGGACGGCAGGATGTTTAGTTTCGTTGACCCTAACGCCGAGACACGGAACGCTGCATTACTCGCGCATCAGGTAACCTTAGAACACACCCCAACACCGAGTATATTTTACGAACGCACGCACGCGACTACACACACACGCCAGCAACCGAGCACGGGCTTTCGAGCAGGCTTGAAGTGCACATTGGCTCTGGGATGACTTCTGGATTAAGTGCCTGCGCTAGTGTCGGACGAAGGGGAAGAAAAGGCGAGATGTCGCCTATTCGGGGAAAACAAGCTTGTCGTAAGGGTGTTTATGTCCCGCCTACCCCCTCGCTCTCCTTCGCCGTTGACGGTCCACCAAGTGCCCGCACTCCCTCCGTCTTTTCACCGCCCGGACAAGGGCCTCGAGATGAGCCCATCAAGTCGGCGACGAAGCTGATATCGCGCCCGTGAAGGAAATGCCGACCAGCCATACTGTCATTGGCTTGTGTGCGTCTATGTAACATTGGGTGAGAGGGCGAGACAGCCATGATACCAACACGGGCCGAGAAGAAATGCTCTACCCGCCAGCCAGGCGCAACGATATTTAAAAAAAATTAAGTCGTATTTTTTATTTAGCCCCTCTTCGCATCCATTAGGATAAACATCACTGTGAATAGGGGCAATTTGTGGGAAAATGAAACACCATATCTCTCATACTATAAATTTACACCCAAGAAGATCCTTTCTTGCTACTTTATAAATTTATTTGCTTAAAAAATGTATACATTTCGTAATGATAAAGACTCTCTGCTGATCACATTTTATTTGGTTAAGATATATTCTTTTTAACTTGGCTCAAGATTTCGTCACCTACATTGGTAGATTTTTAATTTATAAGTAAACGTATAGCTGATTAGAAATTGCTTAAAACATGTAACTTACGAAAATTCTTTGCACAAAATATCCGTATAAAATACGTTGGCAATCTATTGTGTGTCCCTAATTTATCATGCAATTTTATTATAAGGCAAACAAAGATCATTTATTGTAATGCCCGTAAGCTCAGAAACAAACTGCGGATATAACATGGACGTAGTTTTCCTGTTGTTTTATTTTGAAGTTGTAAAAATAATTTCATTTTGACTTATTTCGCCATTTTTATGCTTTATTAGTTATATAAGCAGACATGATATGAGAAACGTCAATACTTTTCATGCCTAAATAACCAAAATGTATCCATAATTTTGATAGTATACAGATAAATATACTATATTTTCTGTATTTAAATATACATAGAATATTCGAAATATTTTATTTTAATCTGCTTATCCGGCTCTCTATGAAAAAGCTTAAATTCACATATTTACAGGTATGGTTTTTATTTTATGTAAAACGAGTGACACATACAGTAAAATGCATGTAATTTCTAAAAGTCAGATATATCACGAACTTTAATATATTACTGTATAGAACATTGTCTTGGATTACGTAATTTAAATGCCAGTAATGCAAGAAAACAGAATACAAATACTATAGTTAATATTATTCTTAAACTATAATTAATATATATTACTTAACAAATAGTGGGCATATTCCACCTTCTTTAGTCCCGTTTAGTATTGACGTGTTCTTTGATTCATTTCATATCTAGTCACATTTAATATGGTTTTATACAGGAATATATAAATTAAAATATATTTATATCGAAAATGTTTTTCAAATGTTTTAAACTTGAAACTATAGGACAATATGTATTACTAATAAAATCTTTT
The DNA here is from genome assembly GCA_002778355.1 of Clitarchus hookeri. Classification (NCBI taxonomy): domain Eukaryota; kingdom Metazoa; phylum Arthropoda; class Insecta; order Phasmatodea; family Phasmatidae; genus Clitarchus; species Clitarchus hookeri. The sequence continues at coordinate 10,948 of NQII01006292.1, forward strand.
ATGTTGTAAGCCCTACACCTGTTAAATTTTTACCATTCAGTAGGATACGACATAATGGATTTGAATGATATTTCACCTCTTACTTGCAATGTGGGGCCAAAAACGAGTGTTAATGTAAACTTAAAAATAAAAAAGAATTATTTACCTAAATTGATAAACAACTATCACAGAAGAGAATAAATACGTTCTAGTAAGTTCAAAATGTATATTAATAAATTTCTGTTTAGATTCCAACAAACGAAAGACTTAAAAATTACAGAAACACGACGAATTTAGTGTGGTAATATTCGATGATTGTAGTGGAAGTATTTTTAAGTAAACAATTTATCTTGCCATTTCCCAAATAGCGCTAGGCTATATTGAATGTAGATTTGTTGTGTACTTAATCTAATACTCACTAATATGCTTCCCCAAATATTTCCAACAGCCTTTAAAAACGTTAATTGTAAATTATTTCACTCGGATCTCAACCTGTACGTCCAATCCTCCTCATATATTTAAAACTACTTCTGTGCCAATTGCAACAAATGTATAAGGCAAGGAAATTATAATTGACTTTGTTATTGAGATAGTGGACCACAAGACGATAGTGCCAGTGAAGTATTGGACAAAATATACGAAATTGCATCACGTGGACTAGATAAGGAGGTGAATACACAGGAGAAAGTATGACATGACCAACAATGCTGAGCCAAAACCTGAGGGCAGTCGAAAAGAGAGGTAAATCTTAATAATGCAACAGAACCAGTGTGGAACCAGCAGTTTCCTTTGGTTAGTTACTTTTTTAAGTAGGCGTAAGTTAAGTCGAATGAAGCCAGAACACTACGATGGCCAGACTCCTTGGTAGGAATACCAAAAACAGTTGGAGATAGAAGCAACTTTTGAGTGAGTGGTCGTAAGAACAGCATAGGTGCTACTTCGCAGCTGTGATGGAGAGTCCAGTACTCGGTGTACCCACTTGAGCGTGAAAATCTTCATATTTGAATAAATATTCGATAATATTCTTCGATACTAAATAACTTCGATAATAAATGTGTCCTAGGCAGCCAGTGCTGTACCTGGTAGACAGTGTAGAGAAACCAGCACTATTGTAGAGATGTTGACTGTTTGTTTGATAATTTCTCGGGCATAGCTGGCACTTTTTATTCCTTATTGAAACCCACATGCTTTTGTAACATACACTTCAGTTTATTGGGACAATGACAGTTATCCTAAATGTGCAGGTTACATAGTCATATGTTGAAAAATAACTATGAAATTAATGGAAACAAAAGAAACGCTGCTTTAATCTTTTTCCAGCTGTTTAATTTTTTTTTTAATAAATTTTAGCTGAGAAACACAATTTATTTTGTTTACAACTCCATAACCAGATTGTTAACTGAGAAAACCATATTCATAGATGGAACGACAACATATTTGCGTAGAATGTGCTTGGGAATGCGTCTGCCTTTCGGAACACGCCCCCATCACCCAACCGTTTGCTGCATCTCAGGGAGTATTTCCGTCAATCTCTGTATTGCTGTTTGTTCATGCCAGTAGAATAGGTTGCAGACTCGCCCCTTAATGAAACTATGTAAGGAATGCAAATCAACTGAGCCATGCAACCCAAAAAGTACCCTCTAGGTTATCCATTCACAAGTACCTATTAGTTTACTTGCATTACAATAATGGTTCATGCAACATGACGTTCAGTTTGGTCATGTCAGAACACTCTTAATTATGTGGACAGTACAGTTACTTACAAATATCCTATGCAATGTTAATATTAAATGACACTTGAGTTCATCTTCTCGTGTTTAGACATCTGACATATCATGTATGTGGCCACAGTAGCGATGTGTAGTGCTTATCAGTACACATGTCCCGACACGTCTGACAGGACATTTTAAAATAAACTGGTGTGTTAATCAGTTATATCTGCAATAAAGAGTGTTGTTTTTCTCGCAGGTAGTCGAATTGAATAGTTCTATGTGAATGGTGGATTTCGTGGTGTAAATGGGCACATTAATTGCACCCACATTGCCATACTCATGAGCAATATAATTCCGTACTTTGGTAACGTCAGGATGTTAAATTGAATATGCATTCTATTTGTACCCATGTCTCCTTTTTGGCAGTCAAGTTACTGTAATCTGTCTTCTTATTTTAAGTAACATTCGCATAAACATGAACGAGTCCAAATAAAATCCTTCGTTCATTATTTAAAATTCCTCTAGTTTTCTGGTTAATGCCATTTTTCAGATCAAAACAATTTAAAATCACCATAGACTACATAAAAAACGTTAGGGTACACACAATAATGCACTTCGTCCTATCAGCTGTTAACTTTGACGTTTCCGTGACGTCACTAAGGATCAAGAGTCTTCGGTACACGCTCGACCATCCTCGCTAAAAGGACGAGACAAGCCTTTCCTTCGGTAAGGAAAGGAACGACCAAGCCTTTTCGCTTCTCTGCAACGTACTTTAAGAAAAGGAGCACCTTCCTTCTGGAAGGAAATCCTTGAAAAACATGAAAAGGAGCATCTCTGCATATGACTCTGCTTAGTGACCAAAGTATTAAACATCTAACGGTGGCCTCATGACAGTATGTCGTGAGCTGCATTGCACTGTTACAACCATGGTTTTAAATTGCGATTAGAGCTAAATGTTTGTGCCTTTAGAATAACGCGATAACTCGTAGATTCATGGCATATTCTCCATTCCGCTTAACCTCATACAAGTATATTGAACTGTAACCTTATTCAAACACTGAATAAAAGTAAACAAATATTGCATATGGTCAGAGTGTAAGAGAGAGCCAGACGGTATACAACTTTGCACTCTCTCTGACGAATGGAGGCGACCAAAGAGCGTTCTCTCCAACGTGATAAAATTATGAATTAATAAATGGTGCCTATCATAGGAACCATGCATTTCAGTACATCTGTCCATACGACCTTTTTTGCTCGTTATTCTCTGAGGGATCGTATTCTGCAGTTTGTCTCCACTGATAAAAATGATCGTGTATATGCCTGAATGTATGTTTTATTGTCTACATTTCATTTATTTATTATTTTTACTATCTCTGAACGTTGATAACGCCTTGGTAAAAAAAATACTAGATATTCTTGAATGGTGGACGATTCGGCCAGAGTCTGTATTAGGTAACCACACCAGAATTCGAATGGAGTGATTTTGCAAACCCTGGAAAGCCTAAATCAGGATGGGTGGGCTGGGAATCGAACCGAGGTCCTTCCGAATGCTCCACCTTGCAACACAGTCTATAAATAATTTAGCATTCTTTAATTTGAATAACTTTCTAATTTTTTTGGATAATTTACTTCGTCATTAAAAGTTTTATTGACATATAATTAATTTTAATGAAAACCTACAATAATAGGGATTGTGGAAATTTTTCAGCGTTTACTAATGCCTAATGCACTGTCCTCAAATGTTATATTCCAATGCTTTCAACTTAACGAAAACTACTCACCGCTAAGTAATCGTTGTTTAAACTTATCTATGTTTTATTTAAGTTAGTTTTATGTAATTATTCGTATATCAGGGGCGGAACCAAATATTTATCAGAGAACTGCTTGACATGTTCAAATACTACTTCATTTTTTCGGTATAACGGTCGTGACTTTGTAACGGCTAAATTAGAGACCATTTGCACACTTATTAACCCTAAATCATACATTTATCACACAAATTCATTACATACTCTGGATTTTAACCCAAATGTTATATGAAACGAAGTTAATTTATTAATCATATATGACTACCAAAGTCGTTATAGTCAATAAATATGTCGCCGTTTTTACGTATCATCATAAAGCAAACAGATGATAACGTATCACATAAAACAATACTTTAATCATTAAAAATTACTGTAAACTTATTTTAGATAATTATTCTAGATATTAGAGTTTCTGTGGTACCAGCGGTGCCTTGATGGACATTACCAATGTCATGTTCCGCCGTAGTTGCATGACATCACTTGTCTACTGCGGGTGCCATTTCATTTCATCCTGTTTATTTTGAGAGTCTCTCTCTTGGAGATTCATCTTACTTCAAAGGCTGTCACTCAAGTAGGCGTTGTCTTGTTATAGGGAATTTTATAAAACGCATTTATTTAATGGATGTTGCAACTTATTTTTTTGAATAATATTTCCTTCCTGATCTCTGCTACCAATGGTAGAGTATATAGACGAGACCTTTCCTATTTCGAAAAAGTCAGGTGCGATTGAAATCATATTTGAACAGGAGGAAAGAAATAATAGTTTGTTTTAGTTATTCATACGCAGTGTTCTAGGATCTCACAGATTCATTTTTATATAAACAACAAAGCACCTCTAAAGTGAGAAATTTAATTTCTCCAATCAAACATTCATCTATGATTGGGATGGAAAATTTCGCCGTAATCAACCAAAAAGAAAATCGCTGATTATAAAAAAAATATTGACTCTCACCAAAAAACTTTTGTGATTTTTTAGCAACATGGGGCAGTGCTTTATTTCCTAGTAACAGCGTTGTTGTTCTCAAACTATGTCATTGTTACAATAATAAACACTAATAACCATGTGAGTAAAATGCAAAACAATGCGCTGATTTTCATCTACGGCAGAATTCCTCTCTGTTTTTTTGGATAAAAACAGTTTTTTCCCTATTAGTATGGTTCGAAATAGAGAAAGTCTACTTTGATTTGATTACTTACAATTTGTACTAGGATCGTCACCTGATATGACGAGGAAATACAGTTTTGAAAAACCGTCCGCATATCAGGGTTATTTGCAGTATCATAACACACTGAGGTAGAAACACACACACGCATACACACACACACACACANGTCTGTGACGAAAACAGCTGAATTGTTTAACGTTTCACGAGCGACAGTATCCATGGTAATGACAGCATACACAAATTTTGGTAAAACATCATCGGCGAAGAGGAATATTGGCCNTGACAGCATACACAAATTTTGGTAAAACATCATCGGCGAAGAGGAATATTGGCCGAAACCCAAAGTTAACTGACAGAGACCGACGAACATTAAAAAGAATTGTGGACAGACAACATAAAACTACCGCGGCAAAACAGACAGCAGAACTCAACACTCACTTGAGTAATACTGTTCCGACAAAAACAGTACGACGGGAGCTTCACAAAGCTAACATACATGTCAGGGCTGCAATTGCGAAACCTTTTATAACGGAAGCCAACGCTAAGCTGTGAAAGAAGTGGTGCCACGATCATAAAACCTGGATACTTGATGATTAGAAGAGTGTGGTATGGTCCGATGAATCACAGTTTACACTGTTTCCTACAAACGGCCGGGTTTATGTATGGAGAACCCCAAAAGAAGCCTACTATCCGGACTGCCTGCTTCCTACAGTCAAGCATGGGGGAAGTTCCGTTATGATATGGGCGGCTATATCGTGGTATTCAGCTGGTCCTCTCATTCGCATCACTGGCCGGATTACTGAGAATGAAAATCTCGACATCCTCAATGATGAAGTTCTTACTATGACAAGCATATTGTTGCCAAACACTGCCATATTCCAAGATGATAATGCACCCATACACACTGCCAAAAAGGTTCGGTTTTGGTTTGAGGAACATCAGAATATCATCAAACATCTTCGCCAGACCTCAAAATAATTCAACCTTATGGGGAGTTTTAGAGCAGTGAGTGAGCAGCAGAATTACATCTCCTACATTATTAAAGGAATTAGCGGATGTTTTGGTACAAGAATGGAAAAACATTCAGTTGGAAACTATTCAGACACTCTACGAATCAATTTGCGAAGAATTGCAGCTGCTCTAAAAGCAAATGGTGGCCCAACACCTTATTAATAAATGAATATTGTGTATATTTCAGGTGTTCTTATTATTTTGTCCATCCATATATATATATTGGAAATAAAGTGAATAGAAATCGTGGCCAAGCACACAACTCTGTATTACCCTGCCATGCACTGTAGTGCGTCCTAAACCTGATGAGAAGTAATCAGTAAGGGTTACGCAATTTTAAGCTTTCGAAGGTACGGTTCCGTCTATTATAAATAGTCTTGGAAAATGTTATCAATATATTTAATATTAAAATCAGGTGTTTATAGCCTACTAGTTCAAATGTTCTGGTAAGTTAAAATTTTTAGATCGATATATACATTTCTACACTGGAGAGCCAAAAAAAACTGGTATAGGCGTGCGTATGCAAATTACAGAGGAATGGAACCAATCATAGTAATGCGATTCGGTCGGCAGCGCCTATATAAGACAACAAGCGGCAGGCAAAGTTAAAAGATCGGTTACTGCTGCTACAATGACAGGTTATGAAGATTTAAGAGATTTTGAATGTGGTATTATAGTCGGCGCCCGAGAGATGGGACATTGCATCTCCGAGGTAGCGATAACATTTGGATTTTCGCGTACGACCATTTCACGAATGTACCGTGAATATCGGGAATCCGGTAAAACATAAAATATTCGACATCACTGCGGCCGGAAAAAGATCGTGAACTAACGGGACAAACGACGACTGACGAGAATCATTAAACGTGACAGACGTTCAACCCTTTCTCAATTTGGCGGAGATTTCAATGCTGGGGCATCAACAAGTGTAGTGTGCGAACTATTCAACGGACCATCTTTGATATGTGCTTTCGAAGACCAAGGCCCACTCGTGTACCGTTGTTGACTATACAACACAAAGCTTTACGCCTCGCCTGGGCCCGCCCGCTCCGCCATTAGACTGTTGATGACTGGAAACACGCTGCCTGGTCTGACGAGTCTCATTTTCAATTGTATCGGGGAGGATGCACGTGTACGGGTATGGAGGCATCCTCATGAATCCATGGACCCTACATGTCAACAGGGTCTGTTCAACCTGGTGGAGGCTCTGCCATGGTATAGGGCGTGTGCAGTTAGCGTGAAATGGGACCCCTGATACGTCTAGATACGACTCTGACAGGTGACAGTTACGTAAGAATCCTCTCCGATCTCCTGCACCCATTCATGTCCATTGTGCATTCCGACGAACATGGACAATTCGAGCAGGACAATGTGACACCCCACACGTCGAGAGTTGCTACCGAGTGGCTCCAGGAACACTCTTATGACTTCAGACACTTCCATTGGCCATATAAATCACCATACATGAATATTATTGAGCATATCTTGGATGCATTGCAACGTGCTGTTCAGAAGAGATATCCACAGCCTCGCACTCCTATGGATTTGTGGACTGCCATGCTGGATTCATGGTGTGAATTGCCTCCTGCATACCTTCAGACATTAGTCGAGTCCATGCCACGTCACTTTGTGGCACTTCTGCGTGCTCGCGGGGGCCCCACACGATATTAGATAGGCGTACCCGTTTTTTTGGTTCTTCAGTGTATATGAAAATAGTTATCATATCTGTTGTGGTACGCCAACAATAATAGGAACCAGAATGGTAGAATTTCAAAAGCACTCAGGAAGAAAAGTTGGTCTATATGATATATGATCTATGCATTTCCAAAATATTTGGTATAATCGCGCTTCTCTAATCAGTGATTTAATAAGACTTCAATTTGTGGGAAAGGGTAATATGTGTACCACTTTCAAGAATGCTTCACAAGTATTGGAAACTAAATATTTTATTGGTATTATATCAAAAAACTGCCAAAAACATATAAAGGAATGTTAGGTATATATTTTTCCCATTTCGGTTCTTAGATAATTCTATGTGGTTTATCGCTTACACAAGAGATCATGTTGGGTCTTGGAAAAAAAGCAAAATTTTGCATGACTTATTAGTACACACTGGACGGATTTTGAACTGTAATATTTTGATTGGAACGTAATGTATTAGAATCTCTCATTTATTTGGGAAAATATCAAATGCCCTGAAGAATATACATTAAGTTTTACAGATTTTACAGATTGGTTAAGGTCTTTGCCTTGTCAAGCTTAATTGTTGTTTCCATTGATGTCTGATTTGCAAAAATAGGCCAAATCAGTTTCATGGGTTCTTTGAACTATTTTTTGGAATGTGAATAGCAAAAAAAAAAAAAAACCCCTTTATTCTGTGAAATGTTTTGTTCTCGAGACAGACTTCATCCAATATAAAATAAAAATTTGAAATAAATTAATTAATACGGTAGATATATTGCATCAAAATAACGTTGTATACGTTTTTCAAAAGTTTACATTTATAATATTTTATAAAATATACTCGTATGTAAAGTAAACCAGGAAAAAAACAGGATTTACAACAGTATGGGAATAAGAAAAGCTATTTGTGACCTGCAGATTAATTTTCATGAGCGTGACGGACTTGATACAGATTTGTTTTTTATAACCTTACATAATAAAGTAAGACTCGAAAAATTAATAGGTTTGAGTATTATTTAACCAACATTTTTATTAGCTAGCATACGTTATAAAACGCTTTTATTTTGTAATTCAATTATTGCAAAAGTCTTTAGAGTCTATGAATTCATAGATAAAGTAAAATAGTAATATATTTAACTATTTATTTTCACTTATAGTCTTGTCTCTTTTAGTGTGAAAACCTTAGGTTGTCACTTCTATTTTCTGTACAAGAAAAATTTGTTGCATATATAAATGTTGGTATTTCTATACTAAAATTGTTACTTAATTGTTGTTAAATTATTGGAAAGATTGCGTTTATTTATATTATCGTTTGGTATGTCCATAAAAATTTTCAAAATTAAAAATATTATGAAAAGAGTTACGCAATAGTTTCTCAGCAACACATAAATTTCTTCATATTCTCGTATTAACTGTGAAATTGCTTGAAATTGACCATAAAAATTTGCCACCTTTTTAGGGCCAGTATATCAAAAGGAAAGGTAAATTATAACAAAATTGTCTTCGTAAGCAAGTAGGCACTTACCCTGCAGCGCGGTAGAACCGTTAACCATTCTCGCAAAGCAGAAAAACCGCACATCCACCACATTGGTTTGCTGACGCTGTTTGTCTAGCACGGTGGCCAGACAGAATAAAATCTTTGGATCTTTATTACATAAAGTTCCCCTAAAGTAGAAAATTCCTCATTAAAACATATGGATATTTTTATTACTTTCAATGGTATTGTGGACGTCCTGAAGTAAGTATAAAATTTTATAGTAGACTCAATTCGTCCATCCGCTAACGAAATGCAGAAATACACAACTTTTAAATTATTTAATGGCTCTGCTAAGAGACGAAAACCATATTTACGTAGCTGAGAAATTCTTTCTCGTGAGTAAAATACTCTTTAATTTTTCCGGATACACTTAAATGGTGTTAAATTCATATGCACGTACCATAAGTTTGAAAACTTTGTTACCATTAGCATTTAGAACATATATACTAACACGGTCTATAAACATACGCTATTTTTATACAACCTCATAATGATAACACCAGGTATGCAATACGTTAATCTTTAAATTTAAACTAGTAAGAAAATAAAAAGATTCAGTGACGTGTCCTTTCTTTGGTTAAATGGTAAGAATTTCTTCTAATATTCAGCGGAACATATTTATCGGTACTGTTGTCACACAGATCTAAAAATTGGGCTTGCATAAAGTCCAAACGGTTTGTTACACAAAATCCGTGAAATTACAGAAAAATGATTTTAGAATACACTAAGAATATTACCAATCATTTCAGTAGTCTATTTATTCAGTAATGCTCATTCCATAAAGTTAATGGAACCTTCCGTAAATTCACTACACTTTCTTGTGTAGTTTGCTTTTTATGAAATGAGATTGCGCTTGAAATTATATTTGTCTTTTGCTATGAAGCTCTTTTACTGTTTATAAATAAGTTTGGTTTTATGGGGCGTAATATGAACTCGAACTGAAAGTGTTTAAGCAATTACTCTGTTGGTTTCATGATGAAAGAATTTGTTTCAACGTATTAGTGAATAATATGTTGAAACTCTTATTGAAACGCAATTTTTACTTCCTTTCTGTTTCAGAATGCTTGAGTTATGATGTGTGAAGTGTTTTCATCTGGTAAATAAATTGTTGGTACATTTTTATGTTAAAATTGCCGGCGTATGTGGCGTAAATATTCTAACTGCAGCAATAATCACAATTTTCTGGTAAGATCAGCTAAATATGCTTCGTGTATCCTCAGAATGCCATTGGGAATACAGAAAGGTTCCTTTATATAAATGTATATATACATACTCTGATTTACAGAATGTTCGTAAACTCAGTGTCCAAAATCCTCCAGACATAGATTTTATATAATTTAATTGTAATAAAATTTGTGGCACACAACGCCTGGAGAACGAGGTGGTGCGATAATGCGTGTAGGATAATTTGCATAGGAAGTAGGCGTGCGACTCTATACGTGCCATAATTTATTTTCATGCGTCTTCGACATATGCAACTTGACCTATACGCATGGTCGCGCCGCCTTGTTCTCCAGGATTTCTACTTCGCAAATTAGAACACAATTATTTGATATAACAATACGTTTCCGAATATAAGTGTATACTGCTGTTGGCTGTTGGGTTACAATAAGTCCAAAGAATCTATGTCTGGAGTTTGGGCACTGAGTTTACGAACAACACTATATACACATATCTCAGTTTCGTTTTTCTTTGTTACAGTATTTATATGTGTAGGCTGTACATTTCAATAAGTATGTCCACGAAACTATATATATTTTAATAAAACGAAGTGGCTTATCAGCGTCTGTCTGTATATTCGCTTAGTAATTTTAAACTACTTGATGGATTTTTATGCGAATTTCAGCATCATGTACAGAATTTCCTGAGGAATCTTTTGGTGTATTATTCATTTATATGTAATATAAGGATAGTAGAGAAATTTCGAAACGATTGTAATCAAGTCGTAAAAAACCGATTTTAGGGAACTTACATGGCTTGCCGTTACTAAACCATAAGAGATGCATCAAATTAATGTAATACTGAATTGCAGGTCTCAAAAACGTCTACAGAAAAGTTCCCGATAGCATATGTTTATCTTTTAAGAATGACCCACAGTAACAATTTTTGACTTACAAAGCATCGCTCTAAAAACTCAATTGTTACTGGGCGAAGCCGGGCTGGTTCGCTAGTCTTTATTCACAGAGGTGACAAAAGTCACGGGATAGCAATATGCAAATATACAGATGGCATTAGTATCGCGTACAAAATGTATAAATGGGCAATGCATTGGTTGGGCTTTCATTTGTAGTCAAGTGATTAATTTGAAAAGATTTCCGACGTGATTATGGCCGCACGACGGAAATTAACAGACTTTCAACACGGAATGGTAGTTGGAGCTAGACACATGGGAAATTCCATTTCGGAAATGGTTTGGGAATTCAACATTCCGAGATCCACAGTGTCAAGAGTGTGCCGAGAATACCTAATTTCAGGCGTAACCACCCACCATGGACAACGCAGTGGCCGACCGCCTGCACTTAATGACCGAGACAAACGACGTGTGCGCAGAATGGTCAATGTTAACAGACAAGCAACACCGCGTGGAGTAACCACAGGAATCAATGTGGGACGTACGAAGGACGTGTCCGTTAGGAAAGTGCGGCGAACTTTGGCTGTACTAGGCTATGCCAGCATAAGACCGACTCGAGTGCCTTTACTAACAGCATGACATCGCCTTCAGCGCCTCTCCGGGGCTCGTGACCATATCGGTTGGACCCTGACGACTGGAAAACCGTGGCTTGGTCAGATGAGTCCCGATTTCTGTTGGTAAGAGCTGATGGTAGGGTTCGAGTTTGGTGCAAACCCCACGAATCCATGGACCGAAGTTGTCAACAAGGANGTTGGTAAGAGCTGATGGTAGGGTTCGAGTTTGGTGCAAACCCCACGAATCCATGGACCGAAGTTGTCAACAAGGAACTGTGCAAGCTGGACCACCGAGGTATTACCACACCCGACAATAATGTACCTTACCTGAGGGTCCTCTGGTCCAACTGAACCGATCATTATCTGGAAAGGGTTACGTTCAGCAACTTGGAGACCACTTGCAGCCATTCATGGGCTTAATGTACCCAAACAGCGATGAAATTTTTATGGATGACAATGCACCATGTCACCGGGCCACAACTGTTCGNTGGGCTTAATGTACCCAAACAGCGATGAAATTTTTATGGATGACAATGCACCATGTCACCGGGCCACAACTGTTCGCGATTGTTGTTAAGAACATTCTGGACAATTCCAGCGAATGATTTGGCCACTAAGATCATCCGACATGAATCCCATCGAACATTTATGGGACATAGTCGAGAAGTCAGTTCGTGCACAAACTCCTGCACCGGCAAAACTTTCGCAATTATGGACGTCTATAGAGGCAGTATGGCTCAATATTTATGTCGGGGACTTCCAACGACTTGTTGAGTCCATGCCACTTCAAGTTGCTGCACTTTGTCGGGCAAAAGGAGGTCCGACACGATATTACGAGGTATCCCATGCTTTTTGTCGCCTCAGTGAATATTTTAANTCGGCTTAATGTACCCAAACAGCGATGAAATTTTTATGGATGACAATGCACCATGTCACCGGGCCACAACTGTTCACGATTGTTGTTAAGAACAATCTGGACCATTCCAGCGAATGATTTGGCCACTAAGATCATCCGACATGAATCCCATCGAACATTTATGGGACATAGTCGAGAAGTCAGTTCGTGCACAAACTGCTGCACGGGGCAAAACTATCGCAATTATGGGCGTCTATAGAGGCAGCATGGCTCAATATGTATGTCGGGGACTTCCAACGACTTGTTGAGTCCATGCCACTTCAAGTTGCTGCAATTTGTCGGGCAAAAGGAGGTCCGACACGATATTACGAGGTATCCCATGCTTTTTGTCGCCTCAGTGAATATTTTAACTGTATGTCGGAAGGCTAAAAACTAATTTGGTTATTTAATTAAATTGGGCTCCAAACCTTCTGATATTGTTTGAGTGCTAATAAATTTTTCTAATGCCCAGTGGTGGGGGACCAGCTATGGTTCATGTGCTAGGAAATGCATATTTATGTCCTGTAGTTGTGCATCTCATATTATTCCAGTGATAAGATTTAATTTTTGTCGTGTAGTTGGGCACGAATCGTCACCAGCCGGCCTCTTCGTTATATGTCATCAACGCCACCGAGATGAGTTCCGCAGGCTTCTTCTGGTTTATAAACTAAATTTGTAAAATTGTGGTTTCTTAACTTTTCTGAGAGGAGCTACATGAGTTTAGAAATAAATGATGGCTATACAAAATTATTTTAACTGAGTATATCGAAATCTCATACTTAAGATATTCTCAGACACTGCGGAGCACGTGGCCATATGTAACCCAGAGAAAATATTTCCTTTTACTGAAAATGTTGTATTAAATAAACAATGACTATGCTGTTCAAATGTCAGTAATAAAACTACACAAATTATGCATTTAACCCCATGTTGGCTTACATTCCTCATTATGTATTTCACCCCACCGAACCATTAGAAGTGATGTACAGCATAATTATGCAAAACATTTACAACTGCTAATGTAAATGTGTGTTATATTGGGGGCTTGTTGTTGAAGAAGCACTTTTAACAGAAATTTCTGAGAAATTTGCTTCGCTAACTGCATGTAATTAAATTCAAATATTTACCAAAATTTTCGTCAGCGAAATATGAATTGCGATTCTGTCACATGAATTGAGTTTTTTCTATATTTTTGACGGTAAATATTAGTAGATACTAAAATTTACTTCTGACAGTAAACTAACGAATTATCTCATAACAGACACTATATAAGCATTGGCCATTCACTGTTACTACCAAATTCTCTGAAGCCCTTCTAAAGTTCTACTTCCAGGATATTTCTCCGCCTCATGCAAACGAAGTTCATCCGAGTGTAGAAAATTACACTTAAGGTACAATGCACCGCATTCATGGGCATTCAATGTAATAAGATTTTGCATAATCATACTTTCTTACTTAGCATTACCAACATACATATAATTCCTGCTTTATTGTTCACATTAATTATAGATGAAATATCATTATTTGAGGATAAAATAAAAGCTAATGCTCTATTTTACCAAAAGTTACGTACTTTTATGTTAACACAAGTATGTAACGCTTGTGATATGGGCCATATTTTGGGATACAAGCAACGTCATACATGTGGCGTTTACATGTTTCCAACAGTAAACTAATTAAGTGGTTTAGAAATAATATTTTAATAGTCCTATTACTCGAAAAATGTTAATAACCCTTGATCAATTCGTGGATTATACACTATACATGTGGAAGAATCGTGCCGGAAGATGCCACTGCTCAGCAGGTTTTCTCGGGGGTTTCTTATTTTCACCGCACTTGCATTCCAGTGCCGCTCCATATCCACCTTGCTACACTTTTTAAGGCTCAACACCCCGTTGTTAAATGTTCCTTCTTGCTGGCGCTTGATTAGCGTTGCTGTGTTTGAAATTCTGCTTTTTTTCGCATTCACCCAGTATGTATTTACCTACGAGAAGACTTCATATCCCAGACGAGGACGCAATGGTACTTTAATGTTACCACGAATGATGTAAATATAAATTAAGAGCCCTCCAGTAAAACAAAAAACGGCTTGTTCAGACTGCCGCGCCGTATCTTGAAACATACTAGCCAGACACGAGCACGACTACGATAGGAGCCTGTATTGAACTTTTCTACACACTTTTTATCAATAAAATGATAGGGTCACTGCTAAAAGTCTCATAGGTAGACGCAGCACTACGAAAACACCGCACGCCAGTTCGGAGTACTGCGCGTAGCGGCGATGGCGCTCTTGTAGCGCGTACCAGTGGTACCCTTATAGCTCCCGCGTTTCTCGTCCAAAAAAATGCAGAAGAACCATGCAGACAGACGGGCACCTTAGGAGCGACCAAAACTACTCTTCTCCACTGTGTAAGAACAGATTACGGTAGGAGAGAAGAAATTAAGCAAAAGAGATGCCAAATATTCTCAGTCAAGAGTGAGCCCCGAGTCCATTGAATCAGCCATTCGCTGCAACATGATGCTACGGCCCAATACTGAAACCATAGGGATGCGCTAGATCCGAGCTGCTAAGTAATGTTTTGAGAGGCACGGTGCATCAGCAAACAAAAACAGAGTTGCCGGTTTTGGAGGGGGGGGGGATATGTGGGTAGTAGCGGCTTTAATGAAAAGGCACGCACGGTAACGGNCGGTTTTGGAGGGGGGGGGGATATGTGGGTAGTAGCGGCTTTAATGAAAAGGCACGCACGGTAACGGGCGCGAGGTCGTGTGTAATGTGCCCTCCATCACCGGCGTCACCTGGGGTTAGCGAGGGAGGTGATGGCGATCGTGAAGTAACCAGCTGATCAGTGGTAGGTGAGCACCCCGTCGAGAGTGTGAGGAGGTGCGTAGGGGCTATGGGCTATATTCTATTTACAATACAGACTGTGTCTGAGGCGTATATTTCGTAACCGCTTATCAGTTTTTTTTTTAAATCTCTCTAACTACTTGTGTGCTGGATGGCTAACATATTTGGGAGCTTATTTATTTCACGTTCCTACTCCCTAGTGTAGCTCAGCTGAATCTCTGACAAACCTTAACCTGCAGAAGCGGGTTTTTAATATGCACAACAATTTTGAATCAGTGCTGTAAGTCACTGAATTACTTCAGTCCGCGAGTTCAGTTATTTTTTTTTTAACGCGTAAAACTTGTACACCAGAAAAACTAACAACTAACCAAAGCTTTAATATTTTTATATTTGACTGTTACGAGAATCTCAAATACCTCAGTGATCACGAGCAAATGGGGGAAGCAGTATAGAAGTTAAGAATTTTTTAAGTACCGTTTTGAAACAAAGCAATTTTCCCTGATTTATACAAGTTTTTACCTAGTAAATATTTTGTGTAAGGAAGCAGTTTTATTTATGAATAAAGTGATAAGTATCCCGAAAATTATTCTGTTGAGTAACAAAACATTGAAAATAATATAAAATATTTTAAAAGAAATGAATATAAGTATGTAATATTCCATACCTAGTTCTATAAATGCTCTTTCCATGTTTAAATGCCGCTGGGTGTTACTGTTCATGCATAAAACACTACCATAATAATATTAATCATGCAGAACACACTACAATGGAAGTTAGTTTGTGCTCTGGAGTCAGACAAAGTTTGCAACTGGCAGCGACCAAATTCTTACTTGTAGGTAACTAGACATTTGTTATGAATAATCTTTTTATGCGTGTACCTTACCCAAAAGCCATGTACAACCAACTCCAATTTATGTTGGTAGTAGTTTTATCATGCAATTCAAGAAGTCACAACACCTAAACTCTGTACTTCTTAGTCATCTTTCACACAATCGCAATTGGGTATATTGTATTAACTATTAATAAGAATACGTATATTTATGGACTCTTATATTATTATAAAATAAGTGAACTGTTTGGTTTTATGGAAAGAATGGTAAACAACTTGAGGCATTCTGCGTCCCTATATTTTATTTGTCAGAACACACGCTCTGGCGAAGCTCGCAGGCGGACAACCGCAATAAGGATTAAGGGTTTTGTTGACGTGCCGGAAGAGTGACGCCAGGAGCCTCGCAGCTGCAAAGGCATGCTACCAAAGGTTTCTGCAAGTGCAACTGTTCCTGCACATGCAGACGACATCCGGAGACAACGGAAGGCACCAGGGCGCGGACACAGCTGCATTTTGCAGCTGCCCAAGGGACACCGAGATCCCACCACCAGCTGCGTCTGTCCTGGGCTTGTACCACAATAAACCATGAGAGCTTTTAGCAGA
>NQII01006292.1:29055-54836 GCA_002778355.1 Clitarchus hookeri
GGAGGCTATGACAAAACACCCTGTAGCATCCAGCAATATTACTTTAAGAAGTCCCAATTAACGAGGGAGAAATTAGAGAACGGGAGAGGAAACGCGGAGCGGATGCCAGGCGCGGGCAGAAGGACATATTAGCGAAGAAAGGAAGTCACTTCCACTGGATGGTGGGAGTGATGTGGTGTCCGGCGGGCAGGTAACTAACTACCGCACTGACACGAACGGGAAACGAGAGGAGATGCCAGAAGCAGGCAGGAGGACGTATAAGCGAAGATAGGTCACTTTCAATGAATGGTGGGAGTGACCTGGTGTCAGGCAGACAGGTAATTACAGTGCCGACGAACCAGACGAGAAAAACGAAGCATAAATTAGCGAACGGGAGCGGAAACGTGGAGCGGATGCCAGTAGCGGGCAGGAGGACGTGCCAGGAATGGGCAGGAGGACGTATTAGAGAAGATAGGTCACTTTCACTGGATGGTGAAAAGGATGTGGGTTCATGCGGACAGGTAAACTACCGCGCCGACAAACTACAGTAACCGGAGCGCCGGTGAAAGATAATAGGAAAAAGTAAGTACTAATTCCCTGGATGGGGAATAGTGACCCTTTCCGAACAAGTATACCAGTATTTCCGCCCGCCATAAGACCACTCGGAGGAGCGGCAGAGAAAGGACAGGAAAATAGTTCACTCTATGGTACAGAGATTGCGAGATAAGAGTAAAAGCAAGCTGCCAAATAAACCCAGTAAGATCGCGCAGTCGGTGCCCGAAGATAAACAAACCCGGGAGTGCGCACGGGAGTTTAAAAAGCGACTTTAGCGCCGCGAAACGCCGTGCACACAGGAAGCAGTGCGTGAAGAGGACAGAAGAGAAGTGTGACGCAACACGAACGAAGAATGAAGGAGGCCGAAACTCCAGCGTGCGCGGGGAAAGACATGGGAGGCAACGACGCGAGAAGTAAACAACCGACGGGACTTCTCCAGGCCCCGCCTATTCCAGGGAGTGTGAAGGCGGCCAGCACCAGGTAAAGTGCCTACCAAACTACATCCCTCCTCCTCATAGAGAAACAAAGGCGAGACCGTGCAGAAGAAGATATTTTGCTTACCGAGTGCAAAGTGACCAATTAGTTTCATTAATTTCAAAACCACAAGTGCGAAGTGTGGAGAGGCCTTCAGCCAACTTACCAAGTCAATGTTTTAGTGTAATTATGTGTTCAAACATGCACAAAGAAAACCACGAAAGTCCGCAACAAAAGTGGCAGGTCATCTGTCTCATTGTACCCGAGCTAAATTCATCAGTAGCACTGTTTGCCAGTTACTGATTGTTTGCACTTGTGTGTCCCCAATTAATATATGTTCACCGATGTTTGTATTTTGTTTACTTTTTGTTTACCACTGTAAAGCATTGTTTATGAGTAGTGTTTACCAGTTTTCTCACTAGGTTGGAGAGTTGTTTACCAATGTTTACTTGTGTTTACCATTAGTAAGTTATGTGTAGAAAATGAGGGAATGTTATAGTTATATAAACAAGAATGTTTAGAGAAAAAAGATACAGGTTTTTGTGCGCAATAACCTTAATAATTTTTAATTACCGAAGTTTGGTTAAGGTGCATTAAAGTTTGTTGGTTCGTAACACAAGGAAAATTCTGAGAATGAATATATAAAGAGTGTACTTTTTTGATGATTGTAATTTTCATATACCAGTTACTGGAGGTATATAGTATTTAAAGTGTTACTGAAAAAAAAAAGCTGTTTGCTAAATATAGGGTAGAGAACCATAGTTTAGTGAGTTAATTTCTCAATTTTCATGGCTTATGACGTTGGCTGTAATTTTATAATACGTTTTTGTTGTATGAGTGGGCCGCTTGTGACGAATATATTTCGCGTAACGACGCTGAGGGCGAGAATCATGGTTTAAAATCAGGGGTTTTAAATTTGGTTACGCATTACTACAGAAAAAGTCCGTAGGTCAGTAAGCATCGCTTGAAAAACGAGTAAGAATTAGTAATTTTTAATATACGAAGTTAAAGGCCCGTGAGTGGCCGAAGCTCCGGCCAATGGCTAGGCTCCCACCGCGCTAAATGCCCGCGCGGGCATGTGGGATGTGAGACGCGTGGTGATTACAGGTAGCGTGTCGGGAAAATTAAATGTTTTATTTAAAAGGCGCGAGTTGGGTCGAACGAAATTTTATGTTATGTAAAAGGTCCGAGATAACATAGATTATTTTTAAGTGACCCATTTAAAGGTTAACCGGTGATTTTAAAGTTCTGAAATAAAATTTTTTTGGAGAATTTCTACATGTGAAAAAAAAATTGTACGGTCTTTTGGAATCTTTGGCTTAGATTTTTAATAAGAAATTCTTAAGGTATGTAGCGGTTTTATGCTGTAAAGTGGCAGTGCCGCAGTAATTAAAATACGGTTAAATTCGCGTGATTTTAGCTCGTCAGAGTTGGTGTTATGTTTAACAAGGGTTAGTGTGTAAGGTGAAATTCGAGAGTTAAGCCACCAGCCGAGATAGGAATTTGAGTTTTTTTTTACCGCCAGAGTCAGAGTGAGTAAAAGAGCGCCAGGAAGTTTGATTTGAGAGGCCTACCTGCCCTCATAAATAACGTGTGTTCACGTCACTGCCAGAGCCATACATGGGGTTGTTAACCCCAAGAAAGGCGCAATTATGTACAAGTTGTTTACCGCTACATTTGAGGATGGTTATTATTGTTTACCGATGTTTCACTTGTTGTTTACCGTTGGCAAGTTACGTGGATAAAAATGTGTAACTATGTATTAGAATTCGAGATTTAGAGCCTCAGCCACTGTAAGTTGTTTCTTTCGGGTACGAGTCACGAGTCACGAGGTCGGAGGAGGAAAGATGTGTTTTTTGTCGAGAGGCCTACCAGCCCCCATAAACAAAGTGTGTTTTTTTGCCGTGAGGGTCAGTGTTGCTTACGCTCGTGTGGAGTGGCAGAGAGGTTCATAAGATAAACGGGTTTTTGTTCCTAAGTAGTAAGGGAAGCTTGCTCGCATAACCTGTTGGCAACTGTTCAATGAGAAACTGTTCAGTAAAAATTACCCCAGCCTGGACGGGCCGGGTAGTGCGGCAGAACAGAGTGTGTAATGAACCAGTGTAATTAATTGTAAGGATGTAAGAGGAGTGTGCTATGTGACCAGGGTTTATTTTGTTTGTACTTTTTGTCAATTTTCAAAGTGTGAGACAACCCCCCACCCCTCTTCATGACCCCTGCCAGGGAATAAGGAGCAGGTAGAAGCTCGGACCTCCAGGGTTTTTGTGGGCCTGCGATGTTCTTAAATTGTAAGAGGGTGTGCCCCTCACAAACTGGTTTGTGACGCAGAAGCCCTAACTTTCCCTCAGACGCACTGCCAGTGCCACGCGATAGAGAAACGAAGGAGGACTAACCCTCTCCACACCTAACGAGGTCAGAAGCAGACGACCGCGCCAGCTGTTTTCGCTGCCTCCCTACAACACAAGCGCAGAACCGCGCGCGCGCACAGAACCGCGATGAGCCCAGAGGACAACCATAAGAGGAAGAAATGCAAGAGCGTGCACCGACGAAGAGAGCGGTGGGGAGTTTGACGCATTCTGCGTCCCTATATTTTATTCGTCAGAACACACGCTCTGGCGAAGCTCGCCGGCGGACGACCGCAATAAGGATTAAGGGTTTTGTGGACGTGCCGGAAGAGGGACGCCAGGAGCCTCGCAGCTGCAAAGGCACGCTACCAAAGGTTTCTGCACGTGCAACTGTTCCTGCACGTGCAGACGACATCCGGAGACAACGGAAGGCACCAGGGCGCGGACACAGATGCATTTTGCAGCTGCCCAAGGGACACCGAGATGCCACCACCAGCTGCGTCTGTCCTGGGCTTGTACCACAATAAACCATGAGAGCTTTTAGCGGGCGTGCAGGATATAGGGGCACCCAAGAGTTCCCGCACGTGCAGAACGGAACACTAAACTTCCAGGCCAGAATCAAGGGGCGACACCAGGCCGGCTGCGGACCACAGGAGCAGCGGCCACGTGTATTACGACCCAGGGGGACGACAAGCACCCCGGACCACTTGCAGAGAGGGGGCAAGTTGAATATGGTGATGGAGTCTACAAAACCTTGAGAAGGAGGGAGGGACGGATCAGTCAGTCGGGGGACCTGAAGCGAGGCGTCCAGGCCGGAGCCGGACGAAGCCAGTGCGATGAACAAGTCAGTCAATCAGTCAGTCGCGGATCGAGCAGTCAGTCAGTCAGTCAGTCAGTCGGAGTCAGTCGAGGATTGAGAATGCATCACGACGTCGACCTCAGTCGGAGGCAGTCAGATTTCGTCAAACGCAGAGTACTGCGTGGACCCGAGAAGTGGAACTTCGAGGNGTCGACCTCAGTCGGAGGCAGTCAGATTTCGTCAAACGCAGAGTACTGCGTGGACCCGAGAAGTGGAACTTCGAGGCCAGGCGTCGGGATGCCCCACCAAGCACCGGAGCAGTTCCAAGCCGCCAGCCGAGGGAAGACAGCGCCGCAGTGTCAGATAAGTAGTTCTACACCAGGTGTGAAGAATCCTGCCCCTTCCCCCTCACGACGCCAATCGTGGCGTCAAACCATACGTAGCCTACATAGAAAAAGGGGAGGGGAGTTTGTCTCGTGAGTTCATGTACCAGTTAACCTGTTCAAGCAACAATAAAACTCGATTATGTGAACTCACAAATAAAGTGTAATTTATTAGTAAATTGGACCTAGAGACAACAGTGTCGACGTATTCCTACGCCCTATCACTGAGGGCTAGCATCAAGTGCTGGCGCCTCACGCCGCAGAGCAGATTCAATACCTACTTCCAAACTTCAGCATTTGGCAGGTATCAAACTCATTCGCTCATTAAATTAATACTTTTTCACTAAGCGATTTTNACTTCCAAACTTCAGCATTTGGCAGGTATCAAACTCATTCGCTCATTAAATTAATACTTTTTCACTAAGCGATTTTGTAAGATTCGATGATAGGTATCGCCCTTTTTCTAGAGTTATGACTTTTTAAAATAATTTCAAAAGGAAAAGGAATACTTCAGTTTATTTCACGAATGCATTTATCGCAGTAGTAGTTGTTGGGTTAATGTGATAGGAAATAAATAATTGCAATTATTAAATTTATTTCACTACAATGTATATTTGCAATAAACATGAAAGATAGCTTCTACTTCATCAATTTATTTATCGTAGAAGTGAATGGTCTACGGGTGCCGTGATTGCCTATCTGATAAAAAGTGTTTTGTATGGGAGATAAACCGTATGTGGGTCGTATCCCACCCTCATTGTGTTCAGTTTTTCTGCAGCAAGTCGTTTCACGGTGTTTTCAGATACTAGTATAATAAAAAAGCTTCATCTCACTTTGCCATTGTGTGAGTAAATATGTGAACAAAAATAAAGATTCATAACATTGTATATTATGGCACCAGCGTTTGAGTGAAATTGTCCAATACCGAAACAATAAAGCAACTCTCGATTCAGTAGTGTCTCCTTAATTATCCAAACCCATATGAGCATATCTCAATAGTGAATTAACAAGACGTTCATAAGNGATTCAGTAGTGTCTCCTTAATTATCCAAACCCATATGAGCATATCTCAATAGTGAATTAACAAGACGTTCATAAGGTGAATACACGTCAATCTATTGTAATTTTCGACTTTATAAATTCAGGAAAAATATTACCATATACGTTGAAAATTCAAATTGCCAAAGGTGACAAAAAAATGAAATAAGGGAAAAATTACACAAAAAAAACTTATGCCAATATAACTAGAGCTGGACATGACTAGAGAATGGAGCGGGACAGTTTCTATAAACGTTTCTCCGGAGATCTTCGGTAGTTGTCCGATTTAAATTGTGGCGCGCAGTTTAAGTATAATACACTGAACACACTGGCAGTATTATACAATATTCAACGAGTGAGACGCCCGCTGTAGACTTGTCATTTATTAAAACCTTAGATATACTTATGCACATATTATTTCCAATTGTCTACTATAACTTACATGCCTTTAATTCTACTGAAGTGTCTTGTCAAAGACAAATGCAAGCCAATACAAACGTCTTGATCGCGTTCGATCCTGTTTCTTTGTTCGCACAGGACTCCTGTCGGATATCTAAATGAATAAATAATTATAATAATAAGGACCATATAGTAACAACATAATAGTTTAACAGTTTGACCATGTAATGTGAATTAGTATGGTTGAAAAATCATAATTCTGACTAGCTCGGGCTACAGACATGATCTCCTGTCAGAAATAATTTGCCCTGCAGCGGAAGACATTTCCTATACGGCAAATGAAGCGGCAGGTACAATTGAACAATATCCCAACGTGCTCTATCTCTCTCTCTCTCTCTCTCTCTCTCTCATGGAGCGGGTTGCCTTGATTTCCGGACTAATATTTTACTGTATAAGTTGGGCTTCTAAGTGGTTGAATCTTAAAATAATGGCNTTTCTAACTGGTTGAATCTTAAAATAATGGCGTAACAGAATGGCAGGATCCGATATAGCAGTGACAGTGCGCTCATATTTCATGCAACAAGGACTTAATAAGAGTAGAGTTTCCCACCCGTTGGCTGTCATGTGGCACTTGAACGATATAATTATTTTCTTTAAATAACCTACGGATCATAAATAATTTACGCATAGCTGGACGAGTGTTCAAATCTGGACCACCCCACCCATTGNCTCTCTCTCTCTCTCTCTCTCTCATGGAGCGGGTTGCCTTGATTTCCGGACTAATATTTTACTGTATAAGTTGGGCTTCTAAGTGGTTGAATCTTAAAATAATGGCGTAACAGAATGGCAGGATCCGATATAGCAGTGGCAGTGCGCTCATATTTCATGCAACAAGGACTTAATACAAGTAGAGTTTCCCACCCGTTGGCTGTCATGTGGCACTTGAACGATATAATTATTTTATTTAAATAACCTACGGATCATAAATAATTTACGCATAGCTGGACGAGTGTTCAAATCTGGACCACCCCACCCATTGNTTTAAATAACCTACGGATCATAAATAATTTACGCATAGCTGGACGAGTGTTCAAATCTGGACCACCCCACCCATTGGATCTTCCTTGGTTTGTCTCCAGCTTCGTTGCTTCGTCTAGTAACAAAAATGCACAATTAATAGATAAATAATTAAAGCATATTGAGGTAAATTAACACGAATATAATGGAATCACCCCTTCACCCCAAAGCAATAAAGGAACTTACAAATAATCGTAACATTGGCCTTAACACACACTAATTTGAAAAGCGATTTNTCACCCCAAAGCAATAAAGGAACTTACAAATAATCGTAACATTGGCCTTAACACACACTAATTTGAAAAGCGATTAATACCACTAGATGCAGTGTATGGGCAGTACTTGGGACGTGCCGGATGTTCAAACTTTTAACCCCTGCTCTTATGTAAGCGGCAATGTCAGTTATTTTAGCAGGCACCTTGACTAATAGCCGCCAAGAAGATATCACATTCGATAGACATTTATAGCTGTGTGTCCTCTTGTAATGACTGATGTGTCAAGAGAAGCAGACTTAAATTCACTGTAGACTACAAAACGGGCCATCACAGTTACATAACTGTCCGGCCTTTCCAACGCCCAGCAGTCAGTTATAAGCCTAACATGCTTTGCTTTCGCCAAATCTCTAGCCACTTGTGCCTTGATATCTTCACAGATTTTGAGTATGGATATATTAAACAAGTTGTTAAAAAATACACAAACCTGTGTTAATAAATTATGAACCTACATGTTANGTCCGGCCTTTCCAACGCCCAGCAGTCAGTTATAAGCCTAACATGCTTTGCTTTCGCCAAATCTCTAGCCACTTGTGCCTTGATATCTTCACAGATTTTGAGTATGGATATATTAAACAAGTTGTTAAAAAATACACAAACCTGTGTTAATAAATTATGAACCTACATGTTACCAGTATTCCTCAACGTATGCACTACTCACAAAGAACTTGTGCATGTTATGTACTTACCTTTAACAGAGTGCGGCGACATGGAAGTTCGTACTGGGGATTTAGATCGTGTAAACATTTTTTTTAAATCTTTCTCCTCTACGACAAATAAGAGTAGCATGCTATTCGCCACGAACGTGGTCGAAATTCAACACAGTTTCTTCTCATCTTTGCTGTTGCGTCCATACACCGGTACAGCAACAGCACTGCGGATACCCGTACTTGTGGCCACCTCATCCAGACTCCCCCTATGCGCCCGTTTTGCATGGTCCATCAAGTTCCACTTCCCGCCTCCTGTAGCCCAAGTCTTCCCGCAAAGTTTGCACGTTGCTTTTTTTTTTTTTGTTTAACCCCTTCAAAGAAGTGCCAGGCATCTGATGGTTATCTTGGCATTTCCGTGCCACTTTACTATTTATTACGTGTACATACTGTACAATTGATTAGGTACTGTGAACATGTGCAAAACGAACAGTGTTTTACACTTTGTTAAATTGTCCCTGTAGAAAACCCATCAAGCAGACGAACAAGAATATTGGATACGTATTGTGCTTTGCCCTCTGTTTGTCGCGTTGAACTTCAGACATGCCCAGCTTTCCAATACACAACAGTATACTTCCTTGTCGGTTGCCATTCGGCCGCTACCTTATCAGAGAACGGCTACTAAACGTGCTACGTTGAGTAGTGAACACTAGCACAGTGAATGTTTTAGGTAGAGAGCATTGCGTTCAGTCTTTCCTCCCTTCATTTTCTTCTACTCCTGTATGTCCTCCGGTCCACCTATTTGTTACGGAACAACGGTTAACTACCGGAGATAACCGGAGGTGAAGTATCACTCACACCATCGCATTTATTCATAGGAGCCTCCGCTCATTTCCTTTCACTAAATATAACGATCCAAAATAATAAACCTTTTTCTCTGTGCTAATCAAAGAGGAATTAATATTTGGTCTGGAGAAAAACAGTTCTACAAGAATAACCAAAAAATATTACGGCGTTACTGCTACAACTGTGATTGAGTAACCATATCCGTACAAAAATAAATTATTTACATTAAATAAAATATTTTTAAATATTAGTCTAATATTTTTAAAACCTTTATTTTTGCCAATCCGAATACTGAAGGCATTTCTTCTCCCTTCTCCTTCTCCTTCATAACGCTGGTCATATTGAGGCCGTATCGAGCCGCACTGCCGGTTATAGCAAGAGATAGTGTTGATGGCGACGGACATTGAAAGCTGAACATAATATTTTTATAACATAACAATACGTAAAACGTGGTTTTATTTCAATAGCGTCAGCAAATACTGCAATGAATATTCTAATTTTTGTATAAAAATATAAAAGTGTAAGGTAATTAAATAATATTAGACAACACGAAAACTAAATATTACTCATGTTGCAGAGCACAGTTCCAAAAGGTAAAGAATACCACTCTGCGCCATTATAACACAAATGTTTTAAGTTAGCGCAGTAAAAAATAAATATAAATACAGTTATGATGATCAATGAATTCTTGACAAAAGTGAGACTGCACAAACGAGGAGACAGTCCAGACATTTCGGAATCTGTGATTTATTCCTGTCCTCACGCGAGAGTAGACTGTGGCATGGATACCATGCAGTTTAAGTGGCGTGTTTAAAAATTCGATTAATCATTTGGGAACTGGACTGAATTCGTAGTTCTATTCGTACCTGAATCGACATCGCTAATGTTATTAGCTGCCACCTCACTGTGAGATGATGCTATTCACTTTCTGGCTGAACTGCGTTTTGCTAAGGGCTTATAATTGGCTCAGTTAGAAAAGCCGTATTTCAGTATCACACGCCAATGCAATATGTTTCCTGAAATCTTTAAATTTCACGAAATATAACTCGATTTATGTAGGTCCCAAGATAAAATAAATGCAAGACTCTGCCATTGTTACTGTCTAATAGATGCACTGGAAAATTGTTTTTATATTTTATCCCCCTTCTTCATGAACCAGATTACTTTTGTTTGTCATATATATAGTTTGATAGTTCCGGCTGGCTTACTTACATTCAGATATTAATTATTTGAGATCTCATTATAGAATTTGTTATACTATCCACTGTGCTCTTAGTATTACAGTTTTATATTCTATCATGTGATTTTTACCTGAATACATAAGGAAGTAAGAAGTTGGTTTGATTACACTAATTCCATTTTAAAAATGACTGTTTTCTCCCACTAGCCACAGAAAGAAGATATTTATAGACATTACAAGTTTCGTAGTGACTTATTGAGAGAAACGTATGTTTTCATATGTCGTGTAGCAAAAAAAAATATTATGCGAAAATTACTTGAGTTTCGTAACATGCCAAGAAATAATTTGATAATTAGTGTATTCAGATTAATTTAACAGTTAAGAAAACACTGCAGAAAAAAGACTTTAAGCATTTTGCATGAATTGTAAAACTATTATACTTTACAACATTATTTCAAAAATTCGAAAATCTCCATTATTTCTAAGCTAAGAAACATACATTAAATGCTAATTTGAAGGTAATTGATTAGTATCCATGTATAAGTGTGAAAAAAATTTAAGGTTGCTTAAGATAAATGATACAATTTTTATTTTGCAATGTGAATTTGTTATAGACAATTTTTCATAAAGAATCCTATTTTTGGCATAACTCATACTTAAATTGTGAAATTTTAGAAATTTTTTTCGAAATTACAAATGTTAACCCCTTAACATATTGTCCCGAGTATACTCGTTCACGTTTGGCATGTTGCAGATTATGTGAAATGATTGTCGGTGCTGTACACGTCCAGAAGTTAGCACCACTGCGGGCATTGCCTTTACCTGGACAATGTTATTTGTTTTTGCTGACACAACAACTATTTTATAATTGGTTCTTCCTTGTGCCACGGATATACTGAAACCCTTTAGATTGGTTCCAAAGTGTCAGGTATTGTGAGGAATTTGTAGGTATTTACTACGCTGAAAATTGGTTATTTTGCAACACCTGAAACAAAAAATTAATGTGAAGTTAAGGAGTTAATAAACTTAGTAACTTNCTGAAAATTGGTTATTTTGCAACACCTGAAACAAAAAATTAATGTGAAGTTAAGGAGTTAATAAACTTAGTAACTACGTTTGTTTAGTGAAGGAAACAATTATTCTCGGAAAATGAGGATCTAAACTGTTACATGCGGGCTTGTGCAGCCGAGGCACGCCACCCGCACAGACAGTACAATCCAAACCATGACAAGGCAAATAACTCATTAAGGACATACCATCGAGCGCTTTTAGGGTGTTCATCTGTTAGCCTCTAATTACCGCTTCGGATGCGGCGGCGGCAGCAGCCCTCCGCGGACCTTTTGTCTGTCTGGTAGCAAAAATACGAGCTACAAGGTCCGCCCGCCCGGCTTTAAGAAAGAACAACTAACCCCCTTGACTCATCCCTCTTGCAAGTCAGGGCGACCACTTCATCGTTTGCGGGAAGAGGAACAAAGGACCCGGGGATGATTATTATTTTCCCTTCCTCCGAGGGGTGAAGCGACCTTTCTACCTCCGATGCCCTAATGAATATTAATCACTCGCACTAAATACGAGCGCGAAAGAATCTCCTCCTTCTCTAGAAGGGAAAGGAAAAAAAAATGGTACCATGCGACTGCCAGTGTTGAATAATTTATAAGCGCTTAAGATTGTGGTATTCAATTCGTGTTCCTAAAATACGACTCTCCGATGTACCAACAACAGTGCGATTTTCTTCCCACGTGGAAGCAGCTTAANAATTCGTGTTCCTAAAATACGACTCTCCGATGTACCAACAACAGTGCGATTTTCTTCCCACGTGGAAGCAGCTTAAGTTGGTGTAAACCTTTTTTTCATCTAAATATCCCATTTGTTGTTTTAATATAACTATAAAATAAAACGATACACTTGAAAATAATTTTTACCAGGAGCGTTTAATATTTATGAAATACTCATATATTATACAAAATGGGGTGGTGGAATTTGACCAGCAAACTTTGTAAGGTGGTCCCTTACTCAAAATTAAGCGGGGAATGAACAATATATCGGAAATAATGTACATTAAAATAAATATTAAGGTAGACATAAGCTCTTGAAAATCGAGTTATGAAACCATATTTTTGCCAAATTTCGGAAACAATGTGAAGTGAATTTACAATTTTCCCAACATTGTTCTATGTATTCGGGAATTCCAAGCTACGTGAAAACTCTCATTCATACCCTCAAATGTAATGAAAGAAATAAACAGAGGTACCACTCTCTTATTGCATTCAACGCCTTTACCATGAGGATTTATGAAATTTTGAAGCTAAATGATATACAAGGATTACGTTATTAACACAAAAAAAGTACTCAAGTTGCAACTGCCAAGGACTAGCCTTTTTTTTTTTTTTTTTTTTTNGCGGTACAACTGCCGACGCGCAGGCAATAACAATACTTAATGCAGGAAATCACACACTGACTGTCGCCAGAAACATCACAGACAGCTTCAGTACTATACATGTATTTACGTACAGTACATGTTGTTAACAATAGGTGTTAAAAATTCCTGCAACCATTATACGTGCTGTGGGCATAACAGAACGCCAAACATACCTGTACTTACTATTGCCTACGTGCTATAAGCACTGTATCGCTGCCGCCGAAGATTTGTGTGCGTTTTAAACGAAAACGGTGGTTCCATGCTTATGAGATCACTTTCTTGTCTGTGTGTATGTATGTGTGTGTCGGTACGTGTGTCCTCCCCATTTCAATTTTGAACGCCTTGACCGAATCTCACCGTATTCGGTAGACATATACTACTTAGTAAGGACACCTGACGTCGGTAAATTACTTTAGAAATGGCGGCAATTTAAAAGTTTGGGGAGATATGTCATATATTGGGAACAATTTAACAAATTTAAACCAAATGTTGTATGCTGGAAGAACATAAAGTATGCATTAAATTTAGAGACATGTCACATGAAGAAACGAGGTTTTTGTGAAATATATCTGGTAAAAATGGACAGATTGCAAACAAATTTGGCCAAACGTTTGCACTGTAGCAGCTGGTGAAAACTAGATTGTTTTAAGAAAGTCAGTGACTTATTTTCAAAACGATGGGTGAATAAATATTTTANAGCAGCTGGTGAAAACTAGATTGTTTTAAGAAAGTCAGTGACTTATTTTCAAAACGATGGGTGAATAAATATTTTAGCTCAGTATTTTTTATTTACGAAACAAATTCCAACTTAACTTGCTGGCAGTATCGATTACAACCGATCTTCATTTCTCTGACGTCTTGTAAGTTAGCCCCAAAATAAAAATTAAGATTTGTATCATATTTCGAGAAACAATATATCTATTCTCCCCAAATTTGGCGAAGAAGATCTACTGTGGCAGACACTATAGCTATGTGAATTGTTATATGTTACATACATATATTTCTAAAATTGTGGTTATGAAATATTTTGAATTATGTGTGCTTTACAGGTTGTAATATAACAAATTAATAGAAACACCAGAGTGGGGTAGATGTGCACAAAAGAGCATATTCAATTAAGCAAGGTGTTGTTTATATTCAATTGTTAACCTACAATGGTAGTGGCAATATGCAGGGGTTGGTATGCAACCACAGTGATTAGGCAATAGTCAGTGCAGTTAAATTAAAATGTATTTACACAGTTGGAAAGAAGGAATGGGGCTCCCAGTGTCTGTACAAAGTGTCGGCTGCCGTGTCGGTCTCGCAGGCAGTGCAGCGCTGAAGCATGTTGCGACGGACATTGCAATGGTTTCCGGCGTTGCATTAATGGTGTCGAACTGCTTTCCGTATCCGCACCATGAGCTTACCCCTCGTGTCAAGTGGTGTGGCATACGCCATCGATCTGATGCGGCCTCACAGCGAGAAGTCAGGTGGCGTGGCGTCAGGGGAGCGTGGCGGCCATGCTGTGGGGCCTCCCGCACGCGCGTGTCTACCAGTTTAGGGAGTGCACGTCGAGGTGCCTGCAAACAGCATTGGTGAAATGAGGTGGGGGTCCTCATCCTGCTGCAACCACATCACCTCGCGAGCACCTACAGGAGAATCCTGCAAGTATTCCAGTAACAAGTTCTCAGGAACTGGAGATACGCAGCACCATTGAGACTGAAACCATGCGGCACTGAGTGGTGTTATCAGTCGCGCAGAACCTGCACACAGGCTGGTTACAGAGCCAAGTTCACAAAATTGCATAACGTCCCCTGCTTACTGCCATTGCTATTAGCGGGCCAACTATGAACAATAGACACTCTGTTCTTGGATTAAACATTCTCAATTTGTACTCACTTACACCACTCTGGTGTTTNCAACTATGAACAATAGACACTCTGTTCTTGGATTAAACATTCTCAATTTGTACTCACTTACACCACTCTGGTGTTTATTATCATTTGTTCAAGCTCACCAGGTATATACGAAACTATGTTATCGGTTTTAGCTTTACTTTGTGAACTGACAGTATACAATCATGGAATGTGCTATTACATAACCTCTGTCCTCCATTTATGAAGAAAGTGACAAAAAAAAAAGGAGGCTTTATTACATATCTCAGTAATCAGTTGACCGATTTGCACCAAATTTTTCACAAAAGTAGTACATGATAACGTACGTGTTTCAAGTGGTTCACTTATTAATTTAAAAATTACGGCCCTGTAGATATTTAACTTTAAAAAACCGTATCATTCTAAATATTGGGCTGATTAAATTCGAATTTGATTTTCGTATCCGACGATGTTTTCTGGTTTCGAGTGCCGGGTAAGGCACGCGTGTATTGTAATCGTCTCACTACTATTGCAAATGTTTCTGATTTCACCTTTAATGATTTTGCTTTCTACGAGAGAAGTCCTACCTATCAAATCTGCTCTTCACAAATTTTTAAAAAATTAATTTCACCCATGTTGAGGAAAGTATGCTCATTAGTTAATGAGCAATCTCTTTTCTTTTCACTAGAATACAAATCAGTACAAGGTAGTCGTGGTACTGATAGTCGTCAGCAAGTGCTTTGTCACAATAGACATACAATAAATATTACATATTTATTATCATGTTGTATGCATGATATGAAACCATAAAACATTTAATTAAATTGGGTTAATACTTTAATATAAAATATATATTATTTATGTTTTATAAATAACGTTTTAAAGACTTACATGCAACATTACTTAAATATGTTCCAAAAAATATAAAATAATAAAATAAAATAACAACTGTTTCGCAAAAAAAAATCACACAATTAAGGTTTTTAAAAGCATTGAAATCCTCCTAGTACTTGGTAAATTTTAGTATAAAGAAATGGCGTAATTAAAAAATGTGACGTAAACAATACAGATATCGTATTTACAAATCAAAACACTGCAAGGGTTAGAAAAAACTGTAAAAGGCTCCCTTTGTTTCTCTATGTTTAAGCCTACTATCCGTAGGAAATAAAGGCTTATGGGGTCACATTCCTCTCTGTGTGACTCTGTGTGTATCTGTATGTCTTGCATATGTGTGTCCCCCCTTTTCAGTATTTCAATGCACCAACGGAATTTCTCTAACCTAGGTACATATATTTTACTTAGTAAGTAAACATGACAACTAAAGATTTCGACAACGCCGGGAGCTTACTTTCAAAATGGCGGCTATTTAAATATGTTGGGTAATACATCGTATATCGGGAACCATTCTACCGATTTAAAAAAAAATTTTTATGTTGACAGTGCATCATGGAAGTATGGAATTTAGAGGTAGATATTGTTGAACTGCACACAGGGGTAATTGTGGTCACTACATCAGTCGTGTCTGTGTTGAACTACACACAGGAGTAATTGTGGACACTATGTCAGTCGTGTCTGTATTGAACTGCACACAGGAGTAATTGTGGACACCACGTCAGACGTAGCTGTGTTGAACTGCGTACAGGAGTAATTATGGACACCATGTCAGTCGTGTCTGTGTTGAACNTAATTTAAGTTTACTTAAATGTCAATGATTTCAAAGTACTTGCGGATGTTTTTGATATGTTTCACCTTTATGTGTTATTGTTTTGCGCAATGTTGCGGATTGGTTAGCAAAGTGATGCCATTTGAAATTTGGAACAGTGTAAAATACTTCTTTGTAAATATATCTATATTACATACCCACCCCGACAATCTATATGATACAAACAATGCTATATAAAACTGTAACAAGTAGATGTAACAAGAAAAATAGCCACTTATTTTTTAACGATTTAGGCCTGCTTGACGCGGCTTATAGAATATTTGCCAGTACCAGTGACACGGCACGGCAGGAACTGTACACAATCATGCAGAACAGCGAACGCGACAG
This sequence comes from Clitarchus hookeri, assembly GCA_002778355.1. Taxonomy (NCBI): domain Eukaryota; kingdom Metazoa; phylum Arthropoda; class Insecta; order Phasmatodea; family Phasmatidae; genus Clitarchus; species Clitarchus hookeri. The sequence goes on from NQII01006292.1 coordinate 45,372, forward strand.
TGCGACCACGACAGATAGACAGCGACAAGTGACGCGGATAATCTCTAGCACTGGTCGCCGATTCGTGGAACAGGTCGGCGTAATCGCCGTCACTGTGACCAGGAATATTCTGTTTCGACACATGACAGTGACAACCCTGGATCACTGACAAAGTTGCCGTGACAGGAAATATTGCCCATCTCTAGGAGACACACACTTGCACAGGTACTACCGCGCGCACACACACATACACACAGCTACTAGGCGGAAAATTTAGGTTTGATTTGGGATCGATCCTTTANAGGTACTACCGCGCGCACACACACATACACACAGCTACTAGGCGGAAAATTTAGGTTTGATTTGGGATCGATCCTTTAAAACCGCGCACGATAACGATAATCGTTGCGCTGCCGTTTCACAGGCAAATACGTTAAACGATTGTTCTTAGTTTAACGTTTTCAATTTTTTTGATGTGTGATATAGTTTTGGAGACTGCTTCTCTTTCAAAGAATATTAAATATTACCTCAATTACCTCATTTCTATTTTTATAGATTAAGAAATCGTGTGACATTTCTCAGAAGACTCTGATAATCTTGTACGAAATACACCGAAAATTTTCAGTTTTACAATTTTTTTATCTGATTGTGCTAGTAAGACTTTCTATTATGTAACGTAAAATAGAAATTATACATTTTCTATATGTACAGATTGTACACTGCAAAAAGTGTTCTTTTATTCTCCTACAATTTGAGTATGTATATTTATACAATTTTATGGAAAGAGCCACGAAATATTTGTTGAGTACGCGTACGAAAGGAAACCTTGCAGCCATACTTCTGGTTTTCATTGTCTGAAGTCAGAATGAAACATTGTAACTGGTAAGGAAAATTGCGTAATGCCACTAAGTGGAAACTAGCACTAGGGTACGTCGTACTGCACTAAGCAGCAAGAGTTTAAGTGGGCTAGCTTATTCAACATCAAATAAGACACTACGCCTGCAATCTCGTAAGATATTTCATTACACGTGCGGCTGATTTCGACTGACACTTTTGCGCTTACCAAAAGCAAGCGCCATATGGTTTTTACAGTCATATTGTTAAAATAGCCGATCAGTATTTGGGATTGACGATTTTGACTGCTGAATAGTCATGCGTATCCTACGCTATATTCCCTCGGCGTGAACCACAGGCAGGTCTGTGAGGCGATGTCCGGGTGGGGCGTTCGGAAGGTTCCGTAAATTGCCGCCGGCTGCAGGAGGGTTGCTGTGGGCCATATATCATCCGTCGGTAACGCATTCCTTCACATTACACCCTGGTCGATAACAAATGCGGGAGGAGATCTCCCGTGGCATTTTTCTATAAATTATGAACCCTTTCGGGTTCCCCCATACGGCGACCAGGTATAACTTGCATTGGTGTGACTCCAGCCCTGAAACGAAATGACTTTCGGTCCAAGAAATAGTCACGTTGTTTCTCGCTTTGAGTTTTTAAGGATATTTAGTTTAGAAATACAAGCTTGCGTATGCAATATTTNTGACTCCAGCCCTGAAACGAAATGACTTTCGGTCCAAGAAATAGTCACGTTGTTTCTCGCTTTGAGTTTTTAAGGAATTTTAGTTTAGAAATACAAGCTTGCGTATGCAATATTTATGTGTGTTGCATTACGTTTACACCTTATTTAAAATGGCCGTTTTAAAAAAGTTTATGCATTACAATGGCATTCAGTTATTTAAAAATTATTAAACAATTTGTAGTTCATGTCATACCACGTCGTGCATTTGATGAGCTTCTGCGTTTGGTGATAATGGTTAATGGATACTCGTTAAATTATATTATACTACTGCTGTTGGCAACACGAAGTTCATTCGTAAACTGCAGATCAAAACATGATCGTTTAGCTATGTTCTTATTTTCTTAGTATTCCTTTTTTAATCAACTTCTCAGTCCAAACTAAGTTGTGAAGATAGAACAAATTTCAGGTACTTTATAACAAACAAGTAAAATTATCTTAATTATAACACTTTCGTTTCAACAGATTATATGTTCTTTCTTATAATAGAGGTTATTTATTTTAGTCACAATAAGAAATGACTATCCAAAAATCACAAAACGAATGATTTCGCAGCGAAAGTAGAACTTTCTGAAAAGTACTAGATTATAAGTAAAAATAATACCTAATAACCACTCTGTTATTAAAAGAAGCAAAATACTAAATGTTGTTGAATGTAAGGATTGCAGTATATTTTTGGGAAATAAATATTTATGTTCCTAATATGAGTAACTGATCCTCATGTTATGTTGTCAGAGCTATAAGATAATTAATCTTAAAATTTTTTAATATCTACAAAAGTGGCGATTTTTGAAAAATAAATCCACAGAACAAATTTTTTTAACCAAATTCTTATAAATATAAATAATAAAAAAATTATTGAAACTCCAAAATAAACATGGTAAACAATTTGATGAATTTAATAGTTTCTCATTATTCTAAAACAAGTCTCAGTTTCCTCCATATATTATCTGCAAAATTTTAACAAAATACATAGTTTATAATAATAGGCAAAAAATTACCTAAACAGTGACAACAAATAAATTTTTGGAAGTTTAGATGAAACCACAATGATTAATGCACAGACTTTCATATACACTCTATAGTGAGAGTAAAAAATTATATTTTAACAAACGAAAACAAATAGACTGCTTTCAAGTTATACTTATAAAACAAAATCAATTATTTTGCTCGCCGCGGTTTTAACGAGATGTACATTTCTTGTAGGATTTGTTATTATGCATACTGGCACCTAAGTGAATTGTCATTTACATAATTTTTTTTTCTATAACAAAAAATTTTAGCGTTTTTTTTTTAAATCTGCGTGTCGAAGGCTATTAAACTGGTTCTATCGAAAGTGATTTGTTTGCGACACACTCAGGAGCCCTCGACGAACGAACTGAGTTCGGTTCACACACACGCAGTCATACAGATTGTGGTATTAGAATGGAAGGATATTTTTTGTTGTTTTGTTCATTTAAACGTTTAAAAATTTCAAAATTTTCAGCTGCTACAGCGTGAAGCATTGCGCGTAGGTAAAACTTATCAAAAAGTATGCTTTGGTAATTTTGTGAAAGTCTATTCTTACGAACACTGATATCTTGCACTGTAGAATGGAATTAGATTTTATTTTATCAACGAAATATAATTAAATATACGTTTCATAATTTAAGCAGAAAAACTTCATTCTCGCATACTTGCATGAAGTGAAGAAATAAGATAATAACGATATTTTTTCCATTAACTTTCAGATGAAACATGTGAGTTGAGCCTTCGTTATCGTCTCGTTATAGGAGCTGCAATGAGGATGAGTCGGCCCCCCAGAAGTTTTCCCGCCCGGGGGCTAACAACAGTGGTCCTTCCCCTCCCACAGATTTTAAAATACAAATAATTTATTACCAAGACCTTGCAGAACAGTTTAAATACACAAAACACAGAGCAGAAAGAAATAAAATATACTAATAATTGCAAAGGAATGCTAAGGTTGTTACAATATACTACTTTTAACATATTTCCATCCTACACATAAAATATGCCATAATCAATATTTATTTATATCTTCTGCTTTCACATTAACTATATTAACGTTTCCCTTATTTAATTTAGAATCTACACAGTTACAAATCGAATCTTGTAATTTTAATGAGTTCAAATATGTTCCAAGAGACATACAAAACACAGTTTATTATTTAAAAGGTAACTTTTCTTCGTTTTTATAACACGAGCAGTTCTATTCTTGGGCAGTTATTTTCGATTTAATTTATATGCGTACTGAGGGTACAGACCAGAATAAAATACTACTCTTTATTAGAGAGAACGTGTTGTTAACTTTCTTTGCTTATAAAATCGTGCGTATTAGAAACTGATACCTGCAAAAGTAAAAAGGAGAGAACTAGAAATCAACTGATTCTTTGCTGATAAACTAGGTAAGTCAACCTGAATCTACTTACTGGTGGAATTAAAATTTTAACATAAACCAACGGTCAACGTGATCGAAAATATTAGGCAATGTCGTTCAGTTAATCCCGAAACATTCCTCGTTATTGGATTCTAAAATAATTCTTCCTACTTTAACGTGAAGTCAATGGCCACGATTTTAGACGCAAGTTACTTATCATAGAAATTTTGAAGCACGTTATTTATGACGGAAGATATGTTCAATTAATAGTGTAATTTTTAAAAAGTACCTTGGAAATGTGTACAAAAGTTATTACAATAGCACGCGATAACTGTGGTAAAAGTCCGTTAAGCGTTTCCTTCGAAGATGGAAGTTTCGATCTCAAGTCCTGTTTAAGATGATTTACCACAGCTGCTAACAATGTGCACTTCATACTCTTCTGATTAGTGCAATGGCGTCCATAACTTTTCCCAAACGAAAATTGTGTTACAAGCGATCTACAGAAAATATTTAAATTAATGTGTGTAGTGAAAGATTATNACTTTTCCCAAACGAAAATTGTGTTACAAGCGATCTACAGAAAATATTTAAATTAATGTGTGTAGTGAAAGATTATTGAAAATAATTTGTTACTCATAGGAGAAAAAATAACTGCTTTTGTGACCATTTTGTAATTATTGTTATAGTTTTCGGTTTGATAGTTCTTGAATTCTGTTCAGAATTAGAGTTTACTCTCACTAAAGAGTTTTCTCATTTTATATCCTCCTGTTGTCTTTGAAATATTAGAGGAAAGAGACTGTTAGGAAATTGTTACACGCCGTACAAGACGAGCAATGGATCGCGTGTGCGATGTGGGAGTACAAAGATGCAGGCCATAGAAGAAGGGGAGAGAGAGGGGCCGACAGGTAGTGTTGTGCTGGCGGCCTTGAGCGTGACATTCTCAGAATGCAGATAACNACTTTTCCCAAACGAAAATTGTGTTACAAGCGATCTACAGAAAATATTTAAATTAATGTGTGTAGTGAAAGATTAATGAAAATAATTTGTTACTCATAGGAGAAAAAATAACTGCTTTTGTGACCATTTTGTAATTATTGTTATAGTTTTCGGTTTGATAGTTCTTGAATTCTGTTCAGAATTAGAGTTTACTCTCACTAAAGAGTTTTCTCATTTTATACCCTCCTGTTGTCTTTGAAATATTAGAGGAAAGAGACTGTTAGGAAATTGTTACACGCCGTACAAGACGAGCAATGGATCGCGTGTGCGATGTGGGAGTACAAAGATGCAGGCCATAGATGAAGGGGAGAGAGAGGGGCCGACAGGTAGTGTTGTGCTGGCGGCCTTGAGCGTGACATTCTCAGAATGCAGATAACTGTTTGCGGTCCATTGCCTAGGGCAAGCAAGAACTCTCTGCCCGTGACGAACCATTTTTTAATGGCGTTCAACATGATATAACTGTTTGCAATTTTTTTAGTCTACGGAATACTATATAATTTTGATAAAATAATGACAACTGAAGAAAATGACTTTTCGAAAGAATAAAATAATTGAAAGTAATTTTATATTTACACTTTTTTCTTACAAATATGTAGTTAAACTAATTTAATTTGTCAAATAAAGCTCAGAATAATATTTTTTGCCATTAGAATGTCATGAAAAATATTTCTTAATAATTGTTTGTGTGGTTCACCCGTATATTAATTTAAACTTTTGATGTAAAATTTAAAGTTTAAATAGTCTGAACCAAACACTTACCACTGGTGAATGAAGATATGGATTTCAAATACAACTCTTGATAGGAAGAAATTTCAAAAAGTTATTTTAATACAAATTTAAGTTTCAGCCAATGTCTATGAATTAATGACTATGTACCAGTCATTACATCGTTGCCGCTGAAAACGTTGTTTGTATTTTAAAAGGCAACTGTGTTCTAGGCATTTGTAACTAGAGAATGTTTTTTGTTAAGTAGGACGAACTGCTTAATAAGTCTGTATAGAAATTCCATTAAATTTTAATGCAAAAATCTGTATGCAGTAATAGGGTGGGCACCCCCAGTAATGTAATTTTGGCGGCAGTTATCAACACCAGTCTCTCCATACGGCGAAGATCTCGATAGCACAAGACGTTATTTAGAAAATCGTATGTTAATTACACGTCGTTTCTGAAATTTTGCAAACATACCATTTCTGAACTTGATTTTCAAGAGAATATCTCCATTAGGAATTGCGCTAAGATATGTATTGCATTACATAATTCTAACAAATTTTTCACAAGGAATCGCCTCCCGAAATATTTCAGGTGAGTTTCCAAGCACCCTGTATTAATAGTTGTAGTGGTAGTAGTTATAATGGTAGTAGTTCGGGAGAACGCAATATCTCACTGTATTGTAGGCCTTGGAAGAGACAACTAAAACGTGTACTTTCCTCACTCTCGGACAGCTGTGTATGTATGTATCCGATATCATTTAATAAATGTTTCGAAGAAAGGTAAAACAAAAAATTGTGTATAATGTAGGGTGAGAAAATGTGGCCTACAAAAAATAAACTCATTCTATGCGGAAAGAAATTAAATGTGACAAAATCTCTTTCAGTTTGTTGTAGGGAGCTGCAAAGGCGATTTAGAAAAAATTATTTTATTTTTTACTTTAATAAAGTGGTTGTGTGCTTCTGTTCACTTTAACCGTTTTCGTGAACTGCACTACCGGGTTGAGCCGTCGAGTATAATTACATTCTTTGTGGTAGCTTTGATAAGAAGTAATAAATATTAATACATTCCTGTAACTGATTCATCCAGGGTATTCCACTACCAACAATGTATGAAGACAAACACAATGAAGGGAAAAGATTAAAATGAATGTGGGTATAAATCTCGAGTTTCAATTAAGGTAAAAGGGGGAGGGATTTTCAGGCGCATTAAAAAAGCTAAATAAATATAAAGAGCCTGGTCGCTTTTCCACTGCTTAAATAAAGTTGGAACGTAAATTTTCGTTTTAAATATTTTCTGTACACGCCTGCGTTATATATGCTTACTAATAAAAACACAGAATCATAAATAACTTAAATCACCAAAATCCTTATCAGATATGTGGTACTTTTATTACCATTTATCGTATGTTTGCAAAGCAAGCATATACATATGCATGTCTTAAAAAAAATCGCACGCATTTCCACAGAAGTGTAAAAATAGAACTGCCTCTAAAAGCAACAAAAAACATATAATTTCACATATAATTCAAAATTTACAAAACACTATACTTAATGCGTGAATTAAGTTTTATTTAGGTGTTAGAAAGGAGGGTGTAAATGAACGAAGAAGAATTTTTTAATATAAACATTTGGTTTCGTAATCCAAGATCGGAAAAGCTGAAAAGCGAATAAACAACGCTATAAAATATTATATTCCAAGTCTTAGCGGCAGATAACATTCTATCCATTGAGATTGCGGTATCTTCAGTGCAACGTCATACCACTACTGCGTATCGTGGAACGCAAACACACGTCTTGAGTACCTGTGTCGACTTTGAAGTGACAGAATATGGTGTTCGGGGAACAAAGGCGCGAACCAGCTATAAGAATAACTGACGGCATATGAGCGAGGCCTTAATAAAGGTTTTCCAAAAAACATCTGGCAGTGGGACCTACTGCTCATTAATCGGAGTGTTCGGAATTCACAGGAAGATTATTTTAGGCTCTAAGGAAACTTCAATTTGCCCATACACGGTCGCGGTTTCTGGAGGATCCGACAGACCATCTAGAAGAAGGACCATTTAATTAACAAACGGAAACGAAAAGAGCCAGCGGCTTGCACCATGCAATGACATATGGCACCCTCATAAGAGCACCATATGTCTACAAAAAAAATACAGTTCTCTAACGCAATCAAACTCGTGATCCCAATGACCTCAAAGTGTTCTGCCATTAACAGCTCAAGATCCTTGACATAGCTTGCAGTGGTGTCATCAGAGATTAATATGTAATACTATATAGTGGTAACGTATTGTATAAAGCGACTTATCACTCTTTTCTTTGGGAATGTGTGACCACTATGTCAGAGTTAAGAGAAGCACCGGAGAGCATTTTAATCCCTTCCTCATTTTACAAACGAATACCTCCCTTTCTACATCACTGATGGTTTTGGCAAACACCATATTTAATTGTCTTTCGCCCCTGATCGTGATATGAGAGTAAGTTAATGCACAAACGTATTTTTAAAAACCTACTTTGTCCCCATGAGCTACTGCTAGATTTCCTGGTCGAGTTCCCTGGAGCCAGTTTCATAACAGATCTCTCTCGCACAAAAATACAGTTTCCCAAATCTGTATGTGTCAAGCTTAAGCACTTTGGTTCCCTTGCTTTTCTTTTTGATTCGTCGTTTATCCAACGTTTGTGGACCTGGTCGAACGTCAGATCAAAGTGCTAATGGTTTATAGTATAATTTTCAACAAATACGCACAGGATGATAAAGTTCAAGATACTAACAGTGTCCTTCATCTGTGCTGCGGGAGAACAAGAAATTGTGCTGGGGGAATGATTTAATTTTTTTACCAATTGCTTTTTTCAGGACCATTGCAGTAATAACATTGTGTTAAAATGCATTGGTTCATTCCCGATGCCATAAATTTGTACCTGTTGGGGTGATTTTGAACAACTCAGAATTTTTGTTTTGTTACTGAAATTAAACTGGGATAGGAAGCTGTGTTTACTTATTTAGAATATTATCTGCCCATGCGATGATTACTATTCCTTTATTAAACGATACCAAAACCATAATTTTGAGTGATTAANGTGATTTTGAACAACTCAGAATTTTTGTTTTGTTACTGAAATTAAACTGGGATAGGAAGCTGTGTTTACTTATTTAAAATATTATCTGCCCATGCGATGATTACTATTCCTTTATTAAACGATACCAAAACCACAATTTTGAGTGATTTATATTTACCCGAGTAGGCACAATGTAACCCCAATTTACGGTACGCAAGTTCCCGTCTTAAGAAGTGCATGCTCTCAGTAGTGCAATAATCAGAGTGTCTGCGTTTGAGAAATTAGAAACCAAACTGTATTAGTTTTGTATTTTCTTTATTCACCTCGTAAGGCACTCCCGTAAAAGTGACGTATGAAAGTTTGAACACAACCGCCTCCGTCTTGCTGTTATGTAAAAGGCCTTATTAAAAAATATTTGAGTTATTAGGAGAAAAGTAGGCTAGCAAATTCAGAAACAAAGTCATTATGCATACAGACAGATAACGAACACAAAAGTTGCTGAACGTAATGATTGTGAGCTGAAAATGTAAGGTTATTTAAATAGNGTGACGTATGAAAGTTTGAACACAACCGCCTCCGTCTTGCTGTTATGTAAAAGGCCTTATTAAAAAATATTTGAGTAATTTTGAAAAAAGTAGGCTAGCAAATTCAGAAACAAAGTCATTATGCATACAGACAGATAACGAACACAAAAGTTGCTGAACGTAATGATTGTGAGCTGAAAATGTAAGGTTATTTAAATAGTTAAAGCCTGTAGAAATTACCACTTGTAT
>NQII01006292.1:54863-128872 GCA_002778355.1 Clitarchus hookeri
TTTTTTTTTTTTTTTTTTTAGCTGAAGGGATAGGTAGGAACTTTTTATATCGTGGGTATTTTTTGCTGATGTTTATAGCCTTGTAAGATATCTATTGATATTCATCCTCCAGAACAGTAGTAATACCGAAGAACATAAGGAATTTATATGATTATTGGGAACGAAATATCAATGCATGCTAACAGTGTGTAATTTTTCTGAGTTCATTATCGTATATCAAACACTGAAAATTGGGCTTCCAAAACGTGAGAAGAAAAATAATTTTTATAGTGTATTATGTGATTTACAGATTTGCCTCTCTTTCCTGTAACAATCCAATAAAAAAAAATGTCTTGAGGAAAAAAAAGTTCATAAAAATTTTTATTGTAAAAAGTGTTAAAAATGGAGTTAACAATTGAGCATTAGTATGTAATAGTAAGTAAAACGAAAAAAATTTAAATTTGTACTTAAAATTCGTCTGAATAATTTTAATACATCTAACAATTAGTACAAAGAAACTTTGTAAAATGAAGTCAAATATTGTGAAGAAACGCGCTTCTTGTTAGGTATTACGTATTATTTGTTTACAACAATAAATTATAAACAGACAGAACAGTGAATGACTGAAGCAAACCTTATTAACCCGAAATAACTTGAAAACAAGCCAAGTTTTGCAATTGACTGACATTTCGTAGCGTATATAATCAGATTAATATTCGTTCGGCTTTTTTAGTGGTGTACTAATAACGTACAACTTATGGTATACTTCCTAAAGATAGTTCACAAACTGAGCACTTTTAAAATTTAAAAAAATAATAATGTGCCCTAACCGCGCACTACTAGAAGAAGAAGCCAACTGGCATGTTCGCAGTTAAGCTGGCAGCGAAATATCAAAAGTAAATTCATATTTTAACGTAGCATTCATAGCGTATATTTTAGGTTGGAGGCCACTAAATTTATTCAATATATTTTTCATGTGTTTTACGCAGATAAGCAAAGAATTGGCATTATTTTTTATTATTTATATATTAACATTTTTAACAATTTCACAGATCTCACAGTTACACGTGGCCAGACCATGATTAAAGTGAGTCAGTCAGTGGCAATTCTGATTTTACACATGCAGGAAGTTTACAAAATTAGCCGATAATTAGATCGTTTGCGTCTGATCGCAACGCTCTAAAAACTTCAACTAACTCACTATAGATAAAATAGAGATATTTTAAACACTTTATAGTCTGAATACCAGCCAACGTGCGCAAATGCATATTTCAAGTTTCACAGCTTAACGTTTTAATTTCCTGATAAATTTGTTTTATAAGGATGTTTTACACAATTATAAGCATCTGTTAATTTATTAAAATATACTGATACTAATATACAAGCTCTCGAGATGTATTTTCGAACGATGGCAATCGAATAAGTGGCCAAATAAATACATAGATTTGATTCAACTAAGGCGGAGATTTCAAAAGTGCTAAGTTAACATGAATAGCTTTGAACGATGAAAGGCGATCAGCAAACTCAACGTCGCGGCTGCGAACGATGAGGTTTGCTAAAGGGTGGCGCGTTTACGTGCCAGGGTGAATCGGAGAAGCCGGGACTTCCAACTAACTGCTCGGCTCTCGTCACGTGGAAACTGCGTTGCCTCGAAATCCCTTGTTAAAGGGGGTGCTTGCTGGAGCAAAAGAAGGGAGTTCGAGAACGGCAGTTGCAAGTAAACGGGGCAGGGGGGAAGGTGGTGGGTTTATACGGGGATGTGCCGGATGTTGCAGACATACGGTCATGAACCGGAACTGCGAACGGCCTAGCTTTGTGCCGAGCAGAAACTTCTGGAGAATCTTCTCTCCCTCCCCTCCCAACCCTCCTTGATGAGAACACTGTGGGGGTTGGTGGAGTTATGCAGCGGGTGCCCACCAGGGGCGCCTACCCCTACATTCACCTCAGAACGTGCGCGCCCGAGGTTACAGAAAGAAATACCACACTAACTGCTGATATTTTCCGGCGAGACTGCCTGTGCGGTCCATCGCCACAGTAACTCAGGTTTGCAATTTCGTTAAAGAACTTTATTCAAGGCCAGAAAAATTTATTTATTTCAGAAACGTTTTTTTATAACTGGAGTAAAATCTTGTTGCCTGTTATTATCGTACTCGGTTTCAAACTGATGCAATTGGGGAATCGCACTCGGCTTAAAAGTGTCTCAGCCTGAAACTACAGCATGGAAACTCAATTGGACTTAAATAAATTTCCCCGAGAGTTACGTTAACTGAAGCTCATATGACCTGAAATTTATTTTTCTTAACAACGTAGCATGGAATATCCCTCAGTCTAAAGAAATATGGTCTAAAACTCACATAGGCNTCAAGGCCAGAAACATTTGTTTATTTCAGAAACGTTTTTTTATAACTGGAGTAAAATCTTGTTGCCTGTTATTATCATACTCGGTTTCAAACTGATGCAATTGGGGAATCGCACTCGGCTTAAAAGTGTCTCAGCCTGAAACTACAGCATGGAAACTCAATTGGACTTAAATAAATTTCCCCGAGAGTTACGTTAACTGAAGCTCATATGACCTGAAATTTATTTTCTTAACAACGTTGCATGGAATATCCCTCAGTCTAAAGAAATATGGTCTAAAACACACATTGTCTAATAGGAATGAAATCTGAACGTAAACGTGTACTTAACTTTTTACAACCAAAACCTACTCAAGCGGAAAAGCGTAACAGCTTCTGTGAGCGCATAACTCCGGCTGTAGTTTCTATGAGTTTAACTGTAAGTCGTCACAGTTAAGTTACAAGGAGCTATTACTCGAATTATACCGGAAGTTCCGTTGATTTTCGCCTTTCTATTGAGATTCGGAACAGTAAAGCAGTTCTAGTATACAGAAACTAGATTCAGGAGGTGAAGAAAATTGCCCAGGCTAGTTTATACCAAGCCGAGTGCAGCAGAGAATTGATTTAAGGCTTACAATAAAATAGAAAGCGCTAGTAATTACTGAACAAAATTTTATCCCAGGATATATGTGTGCCACATTTCAAGGAAATTCATTCATGATGTTCTTATGGCCTCAATAAACAGTTTTGGTAAAATCAAACACTGTATTCAAATAATGTTTGAATAGTGTTTGGCAAATAATTACTCATCAGCAGTTGAATAAGAGACACACGACGTGTTGTAATGGCTCTTTAATCACGCCGACGAATGGAATAGTGGCCAGGCCCACATGACCGGGATGTCTTCAGACTTTATCAGGACCATCTGACTACCTATCAGGCGAAATCTGAATGGAAAAAAAAATTACATTTCACATTACCAGTGATTGCAGTCAGTTATATCTTGCTAAGTTTATTCCATGTGGTAATATTAGAAAATAATACTGGCTCCACTTAAACCCCCATTACCATTTAATGACCATTATTAATAAAAATAACAAACACTTACCACCTACCAGGTATAACAATTCTCGTACAAAATTAATAAGAAAAAAATCAATATATAGCTCTTGATTAGGTCATAGATTCACAAACATAACGTCGCGAACTTACCGCTTTTCAGATTCCTTACAAACCACAAAGGAGGTGTCAAAACTTTTTATTTGGGTGATTTTATTAAAATTCTGCATTAGAAATCTTTGTACACTATTTGCAACGGGTATGTAGATCAATTCTTTGCTGGTGTTCGTTTGCCTGATAAACATTTACTCATCTTGTTTCAGACTGAAGTGATAACAAATTTTCGTTGCACAGAACCTGTTTACGCATTTGCTTTTCTTGTGTTTCCTGTGCACTATCTTTACATTACAAGATTAAGAAGTTTTAATTCCAAAAAATTTGTCTTGCCATCGTTAAAACTACCCATTATCTCAAACTTTTGCACAGTAAAATACGTAAAAAAATTTCCCCAAAAATTAGGAGATATTTTAATCGATTTATAATTTCTGGCATTAATAAATTTTGAAGAGTGCAATAACGATCGGAAACCATAAATTTGGCCAAAGCGTCTTGTTGCAAACCTCGTGAGTTAGAAAATGTCTTTGAAATCGGACAAATGAGTTAACGCATCACGTACCTGAGATGATATTGTTCATATATTGCTGGGGTGTTTTGTAGAAATTACTACAAAATTCATTGAACAACAAATGCCACATTGCAGGACGAAAATAGATAACAAGGTTAGTGTTAATGGACTATGGGGTGTAGGATCTTTTCGCAGTTCCAAAAAACACCTAGTCGTGGTGTAGACAGAAAACTGTTTAAACGTACTAATATTTAAAATGTACCATACCCTTGATTTTTTACTATATACACATTATACCATCCTAATAAGTTTATCTTTATTATGGCTGAAGTAGAACTAGTAAAATTTTAATGAGCGACTGTAAATGAACGTACGAAGTATCCTAAAAGTCACATTTGAGAATAATACGAAGTTAATCAAAGTGTATCTTTGCAGGAGTGAGTAAAATCCAAAAGGTCTAGGTTATTAAAAAGCAATCTGACCACGAAATTTGCGTGAACTGAATAACGATGGGCCATTAAGATGATAAACATATGGCAGATTGAGCTAATATTTAACTGTTTTATTTTCTTGTCCTTACTTTGTTGTGCACCGCATGCAGAAACGCAATGCACATACGTAATGTTACTTTGTATCCGTATCAGATTTTAACAAGCTGACATGCAGTTATATGGCAGAGGAAATTCATGGAAGCATAATTCAAGTTTCCAGTGAAGTAAATAAGTCCTTAATAAAGGATTCATATATGCGTTAAGTATGGGGATGTTTTGTACATTTTATTAAAAAGCTTACAGTGCAGTGCTTTAAATTGTTTCATGTTACAGTCTATTACACAATGCAATCTCAAAAGCTTAAAGTTTCCATAATGAGCGTGCATAATCCACAAGTAAATAAAATTGAAGTACAGGCGTACTGAGTAAATTGTAAAAACTCTAGTTTGCACAAGTATCTCAAATTTAATACCTCAGAAGATCGNCGTGCATAATCCACAAGTAAATAAAATTGAAGTACAGGCGTACTGAGTAAATTGTAAAAACTCTAGTTTGCACAAGCATCTCAAATTTAATACCTCAGAAGATCTGCATGTAAAATTTGGTCGACTCTATCAGTGTCTTGAATTCGTGAAATATTTCGTGCGGGTGCTTCAAATAATGCAGCACTTACTTCTTTGCGCGCTTGCCTCGCCTGCGATTCAGCGAAACGCCTCCCTGGGGATATTTTTTGACTGTTACCGCTGCAGGAGAGCAGAAATGGGAAAATATTCCAACCCCTTCTCCTGGAAAGCCAGGGGCTCGAAATAAATGGGTAGCGGGCCATCGGGTGAGTGTAAAGAGACTAAGGGAATAGTACAGGAAATAAAATTACAAGTCAGGGACAGCAGCGGCGTGAGGGGAATATCCATCTGCATTGCCGCCTGGGAGGGGGGAGGGGCAGACGAGGGGTTGAGAAAGAGAGAGTGTGAGGCGAGAATGCGACTGGAAAAGAACAGTACTATGAGACTTCAGAAGTCTACAAATGCTTAATAACGGACGCTTAAGGGTGCAGATCGCAAAGAAAATTTATCATTTTATATTTGTACGCAATACGTATCTAATTGTACACTTTACATTTAAGTACTCGTTTCTTACATAAAAAACATTATATCGCATAGTTTTCATAACATGTTATATCTAAACGACCATTTTTGTGTTTTTTGAGACGAACAAACGAATTAAACGGAAAAGTTTACAAAAAAGTTTTGCAAACGTCATATGACAATTTATTTTAAGTTATGCTCGGCAAATTTAATAAAAAATTAAAAATAGACACCTGAAAATAAAAAATATGGAATAGTTTTGTGGTTTTTAACCAATTTTTCAAAATTGCAGAATAATTATTTTGCGCGATTAAAAATATTTCTATATGGAAATTATAAAAATTGTCAACTCATTTCGCTATGGGAAAGATATTTTATTTTATGTTAATACAAAAATCTCTAAAGTTGTATTTTTTCAGGTCATTATACAAAAAATATGTGGTCTGAACTATTCGCATGCTTGTAAATAGTACGTGTAAGAAANGTATTTTTTCAGGTCATTATACAAAAAATATGTGGTCTGAACTATTCGCATGCTTGTAAATAGTACGTGTAAGAAGTGTCTACAAGTTCAACACTCTTTTGTATAAATATAAAACGAAGTAAATTCCAAAAAATTTATTCCAATGAACGTCTTTAAACACGAATAAAAATTTTTTTAATAGTTCATTCAAAACTTGAATTATTATTTTCAGTAAATAATAAAAGTACAATATTTACTTATAAATATTATGAAAATTATAAATTTCGATCGCGTTATTAATACTACAGATATTTAAATCCTTATTTGTAAATAAACATATGAAAAGTTAAATATATTTAACGCATTGTCTGAGAAGGGCGGATACTGCTTAACTGATAAATCTCTTAATAGTACACTCAGATCAATTTGTGTGATATGAATGAATGTGCAGGGGGTGGAGAACGATGTGAAAAAAAAAAATTTCATAAGAAGTAGTGAAGTTAATTTAACAAACAGATGATTACACAGCAGAAATCGTAATCATGANAAAAAAAAAATTTCATAAGAAGTAGTGAAGTTAATTTAACAAACAGATGATTACACAGCAGAAATCGTAATCATGAAGTAATATTTAGCATTCCCTGATATTTATATTTTATTACACTAATGACTTTCTTCGTGGAAAATAAAATTCAGTAACGCTTCAGAGGGGGAACTTGATTTTCAAGTATATTTTATTCTGAAAATAAGAGAAAGCAGGTGTACTGTAATTGTAATAAGTAAAGCAAATAACATCTCATCAACAAATTTGAAAGATTTATTTACTGATTTACAGCGCTTTAAATGCACAATAATTTTTTTTTTCAAAATGGTGGCAATATAGTTATTTTAGGTTAATTTACAATTTCTACAATACCTTTTCACCTGCTTTGACCAAATTGCTATACCGAATACATATTTTACAAATATCAAATGTGATGCAACATAGCCTGTTTAGTCCGCCATTTTGTAAGATAGCGGTATATAAAAAATTAAGATTATATGTATTATCACTGAAAACACTCAACCTACTCCTACTAACTCAAATAATACTACAGTATGACATGTATAATTAGATTTTTTTAAGAGTCAGGTTATTATTTTATAACTGATGGCCACATAAACATTATAGACTACTAGGCTATATCTATAAAACGATGTAACATATTCCAACTTAACTTTGTTTGCTGACAGTATCTATGAAATCATCAAATAAGTTAATATAATAACTCACATGTCAGCCATTTTGGGAAATAGCTCTGCATGAAAGATTAGGCTTCTGCGTCCTATTTAGGGAAATAATTAACTGATACCCACCAAATTTAGACTTTAAATTTTACTAATGCATTTCATATAACTTGAAATAGCTAAAGGAGGTAGTCACATATTTAAAAATAATAACTGCCATGTAAATATTATAGGCTAGTAAGCCATATGTCCGAAACAATTTTAATCGGCTTTGATATGTAGCAATACGTATGACAAACATAGAATGCACCAATACAATAATTAAAATAACACATAAAAACTAGAGCTTTTATGTCATATGTCCGAGAACAACCAAGTGATTACCACTAAACGTCGTACACAAGTAATTATACACTAGGCCATATTTACGTGTGTGCGGCTTTGTTTACATTATGGCAGTAATGTAAATCATTTAGATAATTTTATCATACCTACTAGGCAAAATAACCGCATTCAGTTAATCCTACTATTCTGAGGTAGTCAGTAGAAGCATCAAATATGCTAATAGTGACCTATAGCCATCTTTTTGTAAGATAATGCCAGGAGATAAAATGCATCTATTTTTCCATATTTCGGGAAACATTCCTCGAATTCCCATGAAATTCCACACACAAGTAGTACTATAATATACCATGTAAATCTACTCTATTTATGTAAGATATTATCTCTCAAAACTGTGTTATGTAAATTATTTAGATAATTTCAATCACATATATAAAGTTATTTGACAAATTTCAATAAAACCATTTTTTATATTGATATCATCTTTTAGACGCATCAGATATGCATCTGCAGGGCCTGTTTTAAAGAGATTTTATACTATAACACCAAGTGATACACTAAAAGATTTTACGCTATATCTCAACCAGTCAACCTATTTCCACGCAATTCTGCAAACAACTAGTGCTTATGTAGGCCAAGTAATCTTGCGTAACTTAAGTGATTCACACCCAGGTTTTCAAAACGATGTCAATGTTGATATTTGAAGTTGCTTAACCCAGTCTACCAAAACTTTAGACTGATAACTACTGAAGTCANAAACGATGTCAATGTTGATATTTGAAGTTGCTTAACCCAGTCTACCAAAACTTTAGACTGATAACTACTGAAGTCGATGCTCTGAATATTATCTCTGTCATGTTGTTCGTTGCACGCCAGCTTACAGTACGAGACATTCTATTTTAAAATTTCAGGTAAGGCATGTGTGTATTTGTAACTGTCTCACTGGTATTGCATTTGTTTCTGCTAGAATCGCTAACGNAAACGATGTCAATGTTGATATTTGAAGTTGCTTAACCCAGTCTACCAAAACTTTAGACTGATAACTACTGAAGTCAATGCTCTGAATATTATCTCTGCCATGTTGTTCGTTGCACGCCAGCTTACAGTACGAGACATTCTATTTTCAAATTTCAGGTAAGGCATGTGTGTATTTGTAACTGTCTCACTGGTATTGCATTTGTTTCTGCTAGAATCGCTAACGNAAATTTCAGGTAAGGCATGTGTGTATTTGTAACTGTCTCACTGGTATTGCATTTGTTTCTGCTAGAATCGCTAACGATATCGATATAAACTAGATTTTAATACCCACCTACCATCTAACTTTAAAAAAAACTTCATAAAAATCATTAGCATCCATGTAGAGAAAAGTACGCACATTAGTTATGTCGCCCACTTCTGGTTTTTAATTTGACTTCACTGTTTCATAAAGATTATGCGATTGATTTTAAATGCTTTACGGTATATGCTCTGATATTACGTTGTTTCGGGACGCAAATATGCTTTACATTCTCCCTTGATTTTTTTTTTGCAAACGACAATAAATCTCTTTAAGATGTTGAGTGTCCGCCATTTTGTCTGAGCTCGTGGAAATAGGTCAGTATAGTACACTAAATCCTCGATGTATATTAAAAATACGGCTGTTGTAATTTTATACAAACAATTAAATTTACAAATTAAATTTTTGCAGGGTTTAAAACGATTGTTAACTTACCAACAATTTCTTAGTGGAAATAACAAATTATTCTACAGTATGGTTCACACATGTTGCAGAATGATACGTGTAAGGGAGAAAAAGAAGAAACTATTTAGGGTTCTATAAATTTCACTGACCTAAGGTAACTGCAGGCATAACAAATATACAGTATATTACATAATGAAACATCGAGGCGTATAAGCTGTTCGTGGTTTATTGAGTACTTTTGAAATCAACATACGAAAAATTTCACTGCCTCAGCAGCATATACACAGAGGTGACAAAATACATGGGATAACGATATGCAAATATACAGATGGCAGTAGTATCGCGTACAAAATGTGTAAATGGGCAGTGCATTGATTGAGCTGTCATTTGTAGTGAAGTGAATCATGTGAAAAGGTTTATGAAGTGATTATGGCCACACGACGGGAATTAACAGACTTTTAACGCGGAATGGAAGTTGGAGCTAGACTCATGGGACATTCAATTTCGGAAATGGTTAGGGAATTCAACATTCTGAGATCCACAGTGCCAAGAGTGTGCCAAAAATACCTAATTTCAGGCATAACCTCCCACCATGGATAAAGCAGTGGCCGACCTCCTGCACTTAATGACCGAGATCAACGACGTTTGCGCAGAATGGTCAGTGTTAACAGACAAACAACACTGCGTGAAATAACCGCAGGAATCAATGTGGGATATACGATGGACATTTCCGTTAGGACAGTGCGGTGAACTTTGGCTGTACTGGGCTATGCCAGCAGAAGACCGACTCGAGTGCCTTTACTAACAGCACGACATCGCCTGCAGCGCGTCTCCTGGGCTCGTGACCATATCAGTTGGACCCTTGACGACTGGAAAACCGTGGCTTGGTCAGATGAGTCCTGATTTTAGTTGGTAAGAGCTTATGGTAGGGTTTGAGTGTGGCGAAGACCCCACGAATCCATGGACCCAAGTTGTTAACATGGAACTGTGCAAGCTGGTGGTGGCTCCATAATGGTGTGGGCTGTTTTTACATTGAATGTACTGGGTCCTCTGGTCCAACTGAACCGATAATTGACTGGAAAGGATTATGTTCAGCTACTTGAAGACCACTTGCAGCCACTCATGGAATTCATGTACCCAAAAAAAGGTAGAATTTTTATGGATGACAATGCGCCACGTCACTGGGCCACAACTGTTCGCGAATTGTTTGAAGAACATTCTGGACAATTCCAGAGAATGATTTGGCCACCAAGATCGCCCGACATGAATCCCATTAAACATTTATGGGACATAATCGAGAAGTCAGTTGGTGCACAAACTCCTGCACCGGCAACACTTTCGCAATTATGGACGTCTATAGAGGCAGCATGGCTCAATATTTCTGCCGGGGACTTCCAACGACTTGTTGAGTCCATGCCACGTCGAGTTGCTGCATTTCGCCGGGCAAAAGGAGGTCCGACACGATATTAGGAGGTATCCCATGACTTTTGTCACCTCAGTGTATTTTACCGGACACACTGACTAACATGCGCCCTAAGTTGGTAGCGCCGGAGGGAAAATAGTCCCATGTCTTAACGTTGAATAATAAATAAGGGTTTCATTTGTGAATGCTTAATTTGTTTCTATTCCTTTCTGTGCCTTAAATGCTTATTCGTCTATAAATTAAAAAATGTGCAAAATATTAACTTTCATAATGATTTCAAAGCTTTAAATGACTGATATACGAATAAAGTGATTAGACAAATGGAAATACTAATTTTACACATCGTGGAAGATTACACAATGTCCATACAGTCCGTTCACGCATATTTCCAATTTTTCTGAAGCCCTGCTAAAGTTCTACTTTCAGGCTATTCCTCCGCCTGGTGCAAACAAAACTTAACCATCTCTAGAAAATTACACCCAGGGAACAGCGCGCCACATATGTATAATAATGTGTTGCATAAGAACCATATTCCAGCAGGTGTTACCATCATACCTATATGTTTACTCAGTTTTTTCTTGTCCAAATAAATAATATAAAAAATATTATAATTTATGAGGAAAATATAAGTAGAAGTAAAATTAAACCGAACAATAAGAGTGAGAAAGTCAAAATATTTTGGCGGATTTTAACATCGAGGACTTGAGAGCCGATGTGGGTGAAGCGAGGTGAATATGGAGCAACGCTGGAGTGAAGGGGCGGGGGAAACGAGAGATCGCTGAGAAAATCCGCCGACTGGCGGTATCGTCCGGCATGATTCCCGCATGTGAAAATCCGGGAGTGACACCGCTGTGAATTGAACCAGTTTCACCGAGGTGGGAAGCAAGTAATCTAACCAATACACCACCGTGGTCCTGAAAGTGACTAAATTGTGTTTTAGCAGAAGAATAAAATACTTAAGATACGTACCATATTTAGAAAACATTTGAATACGTCAAATATGAGGTGATTTTTCAAAGGTTTAATTAAAAAAGTGTGAAAATACGGCAGTTTATTCACACACTTCGAATCAAACCTTTGAAAATCAATACATGTATTACGTGTTTGGTTGTTTTCTAAATATGTCGCATATCATAAACCTTTTATTATTCTGTTAACACAAAGGTCTAATTTTCTGTTAGATTGAACTCTATTTATACTTTATTTATAAATAATAAAATTTCATTTATAATTAATACTGGTAAAAACAGGGAGAATATATGGACATTGGTAATGCCTAGTAAGAAATATCCCTTGTAAATATGTTACCACACTGACAGCGCATTAATGTAGTGCCCTGTCCCTTTGGTGTGATTTATCATACCTGGTTAAGCTTTGTTTGCGCGAGGTGGAGGAATTTCCTGGAAGTAGAAATTTTGCAGGGTTTCAGAATAGTTGGAAGTAACCGCGAATGGACTACAGAAGCCAATCTAAATAATGGTGTTCTGAAGACCTCAGTTCACCGTGAACAGCCTTCAGCGAGGAAGACCGACTGGGCGGAGGGCGGTCGAAAGCGATTCCTGACGTCTACGAGGCCGCTGGAACTGCGAGTCGACGTCGAGCCGCCTGCCGCGCGAGGCCCCGCCGGCGAACAAACGCCCCCGCGGCGTGTATCGAGCATTCGCGCGCCGAGCCCCTTTGAATAATCAACTGCGGTGGCGCAATTCCCCGGGCCACCGCTGCAATGGAACGGCGCCGCTGGAAGGGGGAGTGTCCCTGCCCGTTTGTCGTACCTCGGTCGTTCTAATCTCTCGGTCTCCTACAGCGAGAGGGGAATCCAGGCAGTCGCGTGGGCGAGTGACGTGCGAACCACTTCGACGCTTTTGCGCGTCGTACGCTGCTGCAGGATAAATACACGTCTATCACTCGAAATCTGAGTTAGCGATTTATATCAGTAATGTTACTTTACTGAATCTTCAGTTATAGGTCCATTCACGGTTACGTACAATATTTCCTGAAGCCCTGCTTAAGTTCTATTTCCAGGATATTCCTCCGCCTCACATTGACATAGCTTAACCGAGTGTAGATAGTTATGCCAAAGGGACAGTGCGCTGCTTTCATGCGCACTCAGTGTAATAATATTTTGCATATAAACTATTTCTTACTAGGCTTTACCACCTCACCTATTTTATTCACGTTTCTATTCATATCAATTATAAATTAAATATTATAATTTATGTATGAAATATAAGTGACAGTTCTATTGATCCAAAAATATCGTATACTTGCAATATGTGAGTAATTTCGGATACAACCAAGCACATAACACATGGAGTGATTGTTCAAATATGTGATTAAAATGTGTGAAGAAACTGCTAACAGACTACAATGAGATGTTATCTTCTGGCGAATCAGTTAATACGCTGAAGTTTTGCTGGTAGGTCAGGGGCAATTCATTGGGAATCGGTAGATACAGCTGTTTATCAGCGAATACTATTAACTGTAGGCTGTGCATGGTAAACTGGGCCTTTTTTTAAGTCCTGCTTATGACATACTTATATTCAGATTGTGTATTCTTGTGCTATATGCAGTATTAAAATTGCTTTAATGTTTCTACTTTATTAAGAGTCGTTCATCTGAAGCTGTGAAATTATTAAAAAAATAAATAATCTTACAAATTTCTACCACTTTTATTTCAACATTAAGACATAGAAATTCTTAACATCCATCGTTACCAACTTAACTGGGTGCATGACAGATATTGCTGTTAGCGTCAGTGACCTTTTTGCAAACTTTGATATCTGAAGTACTTAGGTTATTGTGATCAGCCTTTGAAGTGAAAAAAAAAAGAATTTTGTCAAGTGGAACAGTTTTAACGTATTTTCTGTTTATTTCCCTGACTTATATCACTTTTAACTGGTAATATTTGGAGTGTAGAATGGACTGCCTAGATGCGAACATGTGCGAACCAACATCGAGGAACTGAGCATTCTCAAGATGTGTAAACGGTTTGCCAACGCGAACAAGCACCATTCGTCCGTATTCTTCCAAGTTCGGTTCGCCTCTCGCCGATGGCCCGTTCGTTGTCGGTCTTTCATTGCATCGTCGAAGGAAAGGCGTGTTCGCTCATTGTACGATGTTCGCTCCTCATTGCAATTGGGGTGAACCGCTCCGAACAATACGAGAGCGAATGGTATCAAACACGTGTGAATAATTCGCTTATGCTGGTTCACACGTGTCCGCATCGGTTTGCTCAGGTGTTAATAGAGTATAAAGAAGTACACGGAAAATAAACGGTTTTAAGTGGTGTGGATAACTGCAGGCATAATGATGCTTGATCACTAGAAGTGCATGAAAATAGCATTTTAACAAACATCTTATAGCATTTTGAGAAGAAATTTCAGCATTTTATAGCATTTTGAAAAGGAAATTGCAGCATTGTGTAGCATAAATAATGACAAAGAGTGACAAATTATATCAATTGTTTCCCCCCAACAATTTTTAGTTGGCTCTTATATTTCCACTAAAAAATTTGCAGCCAGTTTTATTTACTTTCTTTTATAATTCATGTTAGTAAGTGACACAGGATGTGTATTTCATTATTGCACAAGGCATTTCAGAATTAACTAAANCTTTTATAATTCATGTTAGTAAGTGACACAGGATGTGTATTTCATTATTGCACAAGGCATTTCAGAATTAACTAAAAGGCTTCACAATCAGAAAATCATACTCAAGTGGAGGAAAATGTGGCTTCCTGTTCTTTTACTGCATCTGAAGTGTAGGGCACTTTACAGATGCTACTAACAATTGTATTATTATCATGTATGCATTCTACTGTTAGCAGGTTTTTGCCATAATATCATATACATATTTCAAGTATAGAATATAGTATAACATTTTTACTTCTGAATAAAAGCATAACATTTTAACTTTTATTTTTAATTTCAATACACTCAAATATATTTGAAATATTTATTAAAAGTCAGAACAAACAGTCTTTTAAAATACATTACCAAAGACACAGTAAAATCACATGCTAATGACCACCAACCAGAAGTGCTATCTGCAGCGCGTAGCCCATTACGTATGGCCCGTGAAGTGGGCTGGTGAAGCGGGTATATAGTGCGATCGACAGACTGATTGTACACCGTGCGCTTCCTGATGTCATGGGTAAGGGAAGTCGTTAACCGAGTTGCAAAAGGCATGATCATCGGATTTCCTGGAAAAGGGGGGGGGGCAGCATTTGGGAAACAGTGACGTTTGTGAACTGTTCACGTGCCTGTGGGGTAAAGGTGTATCGTGAGTGGACGAATGACACCATTGGCAATACCCGTCGTGGAAACTGCGGAGCTCCACGCCCCATTGATGTCCGAGGTTAACGTCGACTACGGCGGTGCGTGAAGGCCAACCGACCGGCTACAGTGGAACAGCTCACCGTCGAAATGAACTACGGTTTATCCAGACACGTGTCTACCACAACAGTTTAGCGAATCCTTCTGCGAATGGGGCTGCGGAGTAGACACAGGGTGACTGCAACCATGGTAGCACAGGCGTAACAACGAAAACGACGGGAATTTGCTCGACAGTATGGCGACTGAGTCGCTGCTGATTGGCNATGGTAGCACAGGCGTAACAACGAAAACGACGGGAATTTGCTCGACAGTATGGCGACTGAGTCGCTGCTGATTGGCGACGGGTAGCCTTCTCCGACGAGTCACAGTTTAAGCTGCATAGGACGGATGGACGTAAGCGTGTCCAGCGAGAAACGTCGGAATGCGAGGGTGGGGGAAACAGGAGATCTCCGGGAAATCCCGCTGACCAGCGGCATAGTCCAGCACGATTTACATGCGCGAAAATCCGGAGCGACAACACTGGGAATCGNGAAATCCCGCTGACCAGCGGCATAGTCCAGCACGATTTACATGCGCGAAAATCCGGAGCGACAACACTGGGAATCGAACCCGTTTCGCCTTAGCAGGAGGCGAGTAGTCTGACCACTACACTTACGCGGCTCGTGAGAGAGAAATACGGAATTAGGTAGGAGTGAAATGAGGTAAAAATGAAGCAGTGGAGAAATGCAATATGGGAAACTGGAGTGTCCTTCGAAAACCGTCTGACCAACGGCAACGTCCGTCACGTTTCGTCACATGCGAAAATTCGGTTGACCCCGCCGGGATTCGAACTCGGTTTGCCTTGATGGGAGACGAGTAGTGTGACTAATACACAAATAACCGGCTCCCTTTTCCGGACTTGAAACGCGGTGCTGGTTCGATAGGAAATCAGCGCCCAAAATCAAACCTGTCGGATGCTAGTCAAACCAACAGCAAACTCGTAAAAAATTGTTGGTAGAACCAATTAGACACACTGCTCATTCAAGAACCAACACACTACATGTCAGGACATGGGTACAAATGCATCAAATGCACCGACACAGCTCGTCGCTCTGTAAAGTTGGCTCTTGTATTATATGGATTTGAACTGCCCGGAACTTTCCCCCGTTGCTGAGTACGGAAACGACTCGGCGCAGTATTCCGAACGAAGAGCAGCGAGAAATTGCTTTAGTCTGCAAAATTCTAGACAGTCTCATTACGACGTGCCATGGCACTGCGATGATGACCGCACTTAAAGTATCTTCGGTTTCTCTGATATTTGCCCATTGCTTTGCACATTATATTTACATTGTAATACGCTTCATAGGATTTGGAAGTCGGCTACTTTTACGAAGTCACTCAAGCCTTCGCGTAAATATGTAAATAATCAAGTAACTCTTCAACTAACACAAATCCAGGTCGGCAGAAATTTTAAGAGTTTTTAATCTCTAAAAAATATTAGCGAATAAATCCTAACAGAGTAGTACACGCATGGGGCTTCGGAGGCATTGGAATTTGGCATGTCGGATCCAGATATGTCCACTATCTTGGTAGGCATGGGAAGTGGCCATATTGGTCAGGGAATTACGTCATCTTGGTACGTTTCACAGCCATGTATGCCATCTTGGTAGGCGTCACAGTAATGTCTGCCATCTTCGTAGACTTCACAGCCACAATCCGCCCACTTGGTAGGCGCGGCCGGCAGCCATACTGGACGGTGCCATCCATCATCTTGGTAGACATCACAGTCAGTGCTCGATGTTATATTGTATGTTCGTCCCTTCGAAATCCCAAGAAATTACTTAAATTAAAATTATTTTAGTAAAAAAATGTATTGAATAAAAATATAAAAAATAATACCAACCACCACACTCCTCACAACTCCTAACCCCTTCGACAACCCAGTGACCCTTTACCCCTGACCTTGTCATATCACCTTGACACCTGCCCTTGTCTTTTACCCCTGACCATAACGCCTGGCTTTGGCCTTGTTCTATGACCATGTCATATTTACCCCTCAATTTGAACTATGGTCTTGACCTTCACCTCTGTGATATTGAAAATAAATATCGTGAAAAATGTAAAATAATTCGTAAAAATCAATAAATATATGATTCCTTCCCCCCAACCGTAACCAACAACCCAATTGGCCTTATAAAACAGAACTTATCCCTTCACCCTTACCAATAGATGGTATATGCCCACTAGCAACTAAATTATAGTTTTAACACATATTTTGCAGTATTGGACACTTAATAAAGTCCTAATTATTTACATTTTTTAGCATCAACAACCAGAGAGATCCAATATCGTCCAGTTCCAAACTTTTTTGGCCACTCCAAACAAAAATTATTTACTGTTAATGTTTTCAATTTATATCTTTTTTTAAACTAATTTTATTCGGTAATGTACAACATGAGGAAATTCACGATCCATTGAATACAAGTCTTTATATATACATAATATTCTTCCATGGCAAGTTCACCTCTCGATGACCACTTCAGCAACCCAGGAATTGTAGCAGGCAGGGAAACCCCGCCACTTGATGTATGCCCGTCCGTTACATCGTTTGAGCAACTTCTCCACCAAATACACATCTGAAAACTTCGTCTACTGTATGTCCCCGGTGAAGAAACCACCACAGATGGGTACGTTATTCAGATCTTCTAGATATTAGGTCCTCGGAGCGTAGTTGCGTATACGTCGCACATGAAACAGTTCGTGGCTCCAATTTGATGTGAACCCTTTCTCTAAGACACCTTTATCTTTGGAAATTCGCAACAAGTCACCGATTTTGGCTTAAGGCTTGAATGGGTCCTTCTCTTTAGAATGGAATGCACGGTCCGAACCAGAGAGTCGTCCTTGACAACTTCGGGCTTCATGCGAGTGGTAAAATAAAAGGTAGAATTATACTGGTGGACGAGTTTCAGAGGCAGCTCAAGCCACTTGTAGTTTCCGTTCGTCACGAAATGCTTCCACATCTTGCCCTTCAGATAACTGTTCTACATCTAGACGATAGATGCTTTGATATTGCCATACATGGAATAATTATTTGATATGTTTCTTCAACAGGGCCTTGGATATTACAATGTAGAATTCCTTGCCCTAGTTGGTTTTCAAATAAGTCTGGATTCGTCCTTTGTGCAACACATCCGCCATGGCTTCGGTGAGATCACGCACATTCTTCGACTTGACTGGCCTGTCCAAGGCGAATTTGCTATAGGCATCGATGTCTGTCAACATGTATTTGTAGGCCTTGTTGGCCCGAGCATATTGTATCATCTCGAAGAGGTCGGCTTAAAATAGGTTGTTCATCCCTCACATCATAAACTTGTGACAGTGGTAGTACACCTGGTAGCACGATGCAGTTCGTGGGCGATTCCCAAACGACTCATCATATGTAGCCTGCCTCCTTCATTTCTTCGAAGATGGATATAATCTTGTTGGTATGGGAGTAATTTCCAACCCCTTCGCAAAGTGAACAGTAGTCATAGACTATTCACCAGTACGTTCAATCGGGTAGTCCAAAAACATGTAGTCGATGTTCTTGTCACATCTATCTTTTTCAGTCGATCCCCACTTTTCAGTGCTAGGCCAGTGAAGAGGTTGGCGAGAATTTCGATTTTTTCGTTATCTTCATTCTTCAAGACCAGTCTCGGGATTTTTATCTTGGTAAAGCGCATGCNGCGAGAATTTCGATTTTTTCGTTATCTTCATTCTTCAAGACCAGTCTCGGGATTTTTATCTTGGTAAAGCGCATGCGTGAGTTCGAGAAACGTATCGTATTACATCAGGTCAGATTCTGTAAACTCTCCGGGCTCGTTGCAAAATATAGGTTTTTTAAATCACGGGTGTTCCATGTGCCTTGAAATCGCCTACTTGGTAGAAACTCTATTTCATGAGCACCGTGGAACGGTTTAGTAATTTGCCTGTATACAGTGTATGTGTTATCATTTTTACAAGAAGTACGATCGTAGGTACCATCGAGTAAGAGCATTAGATTTCAGGGCTTTTTTCTGAATCTTTNCGAGAATTTCGATTTTTTCGTTATCTTCATTCTTCAAGACCAGTCTCGGGATTTTTATCTTGGTAAAGCGCATGCATGAGTTCGAGAAACGTCTCGTATTACATCAGGTCAGATTCTGTAAACTCTCCGGGCTCGTTGCAAAATATAGGTTTTTTAAATCACGGGTGTTCCATGTGCCTTGAAATCGCCTACTTGGTAGAAACTCTATTTCATGAGCACCGTGGAACGGTTTAGTAATTTGCCTGTATACAGTGTATGTGTTCTNGTTTAGTAATTTGCCTGTATACAGTGTATGTGTTCTCATTTTTACAAGAAGTACGATCGTAGGTACCATCGAGTAAGAGCATTAGATTTCAGGGCTTTTTTCTGAATCTTTTTCTTGTTTGCTAAATCAACATCTGATCCTTCATCCCTACCCGTTTGTACGTCATCATGTTTCCTTTTCTTCGTAGCCTCAGTATTATCGTCGACTTCGGTCTTCACATCACTCCCCCTGAGTACATTGATACACCAAGTAATAGGTTTAAAGATTTCTTCATTTATAATGTCGTGCGAAAGTCTAGCTCACTTGGCGTGTAAATACTTCGAGCGAACCGACTGTATCACTCGATGTAGTTCGCTAGCAATGTCCGACATCGCACTGAATAGAAATTGTTACTTTGCTCTCTTTTATAGGTTTAGCCATGAATCTCCAACAAACGATTTTCGATCCTTTCCAGGAGTTCGCTGCAGATATCCAATATGTTATAGCAATGGTTTCGAATATCCATTTTCGTGTCGAGGCGAGAAATCGAGGTAGCGAATGCATGCTCTATGAAATCATTCAGCAATTTTAGAGTGTCATTATTTTGTGTCAATGCTACACTCAGTTTGTCGGTAATTTGCCTTTAAATACTCGTTTCGTGCTTGTTAATTTCCATTGACTGTTTGATGTGCTGCTTTGTTTTATTGCTTCTGGTATCCGTAAATATTATTCCCATCTTCTCAAATGCAAATATAGTGTGATTTCATGTTTCGAAAGTTAACCATCTTTGCGCATTTTTCGACGATCTTCACTACCATCCCATGTGCTCTCTTCGCGACGACCAGAACGTAAATGATTATTTGCGGTGCCACGACCAGTTTATAACCTGGGGGGATCATCGGTGAAAACTTGGGCACCATAGTACTCGGCCTACTGTTGAGGTATGTACTGCTCGCCTAATTGCAGTTTATCCTTTTCACATGAACAGGCAAGATGTTAACAGGCCTTAAGAATCGTGGATTTTTCCAGCTACATATATGCATGGCTCGAACCCCAGCATCATTCCAATGTAATCCGGTTTCGTAAAGTTGATATCTTCGCTGCATCTGATGACACTCTTCAGAGTATCAGAATTATTTTGTAGTTTGAATTCTGTCTCGGTAAAACTGCAAATCTTTGATGTAATTAGCAATGTCGTCTAATTCATAAGAGCCAACAGGAAATGTTACCACCTTTGCACCATTCCCCCTCCAGGTCGAGTGGAGTAAAGTGTACAGCACGNTAGCAATGTCGTCTAATTCATAAGAGCCAACAGGAAATGTTACCACCTTTGCACCATTCCCCCTCCAGGTCGAGTGCAGGAAAGTGTACAGCATGCAGCTTGAAGCTACGGTCTGTCAAGGTAAGCATGATCGACATGACTGATGGTTTGTGGTCCATGTATAGCTATTTTATTCAATTACTTGTATGATCGAACAAGGTAGCGAAGACATAAGTGTCCATGGTTCCACATGTTCGGCATCTGTTACATTTCGCAGTTGTAATTCAGTTTGCAATTTACAGGTACAGTCACAGCTCTGGTGTTGGATGCAAATTACCGAAACTGTTATAATAGTATGCAGGTTTTCCATAATATACGTAAGTTACCCAGTGCTGACTGGGAACTAGTGGTCGTATCCAGGTTGATTATGGCACATTCATCACATTTGTGTTTAGGGAGAAAGCATCTCGAATGAATGCTCCATGGAAATGAGGTATCTTCAATTTGGATGCAAACATTTCCCAATCCACGATCGTGAGCAGCTATTTCTTTAGAAATTTCATTATCACCTCTTCCTGCTGCATCGCTTTTGCACACCACCTCCTACTACTGGATATGGCCATACATACAGGCCTTGGCCATTTTTTTACCCATGGCGATAGCTTACATATTTGCATTGTGTCTTCGGGACTCCGTCAACTGCTTCTATTCGTTCGATGCCTTCCACTTGCTCTTTGCAACTATGTCAATTTCCTTTTGGCCTTCATCATGGTATAAATGCCTCACCCATAATTTTTTTTCCTCCGAGCCCAGTATCTGATGATTTTCTTATCTCGTCGGCCTCCTATCGAAGTATCTTGTCTGCCTGGTGCCAAGCTTGTATATCTTTGTTTATGGAGTAAGCGATGATGTGTTAATTCCATTCTTCGTCTGGTATGTTGATACTCATGTCACAGAATGTCAAACTCTTCGCTATCTTCATTCCCGGCCAACAATAGGATTTGTATCCGGGAATGCGTAGCTCGAAAAGTAGATTATTGATCACCGAATTGACGATCCACTTCCAGATAGGGTCTTATCTCTTCGAGATGTCACGGTGAACTGACCCAAAAACTAATAAATTGGCTCCTTTAATACATATCGTTTCAGTATAATTGTAGACTTGGAACAGTATGGACACAAAGTGCTAATGAAGCAATGTGTGGTAAAGCATTTACAACTTTGCGCAGTGTGCGTCGACATGAAACAACTACATGTGGGATGAAACCTTCAAATATGGCATTTTTTCAATATATTTTTAATCGGAGTGATAATTTGAAGATACATTATAAAACTTGTAGCACTAGTTCTAAACAACTGAAATCAGCACCACAGTTAGCACCGCACACACTGCAGTTAGCAAGGCATGTACCACAGTCAGCACTGAATGCATCACAATCAGCACTGCACACATGACAGCACCGCATGCACCGCAATCAGCACCACATGCACTACAATCAGCACCACATGCACCACAGTTAGCACTGCATATACCACTGTTAGCACCTCATGTAATGCAGTCAGCACCGCATGCACCACAATCAGCACTGCACGCACTACAATCAGCACTATATGCACAAAAGTAAGCACTGCAAGATTGTAGTTGTAACATACTTATTGTAAAGCAAGATTTTACTCTATCCATACACATAACTACGGAAAATGAAGCTATCCACCTCTTATCCCGGTACGGAAGACTATTTTCCTATAAAATAAGGTGCATAATCACATAAACATCAAATTGTTTTAAAACATGTGTTCTACTGAGCCTGCTGGATAAAGAAAACTGTCTTCGGTTCGAGAATTCGTACATGTACTCCAAATCACTCCAGCAACAGAAATACCATTCACGAGTACTGCAAGCTGTAGATAGTGTGGGTTATTTCCATTCCAGCGATTTCGAAACCCCATGCAAAGCATTGCCTAGCTCGATTTTTGTCTTCGATGACATTGCCTGTGAGAAAAAGGCTTTTATCCAAGAGTACTTTAGCATGGGATGGCATGCGAATGTAAACTGTCTGTAACTTGATCAGAATTATTCGCGCATAACCAGACAACTGATTCGCGATAGTGCTAATGTGTTGGTGCTGTTTCGTATGAACGATATGAATTTGTGACATGTCTATGATGACCACGTCAACACGGATATGGCATTATAGGATTTCAAGAGCCCGTATTCTTTGTGATGGAAAGATAATTATGTATTTTTGATGATCGTAAAAAACTGGTCTCTCTTAATGGAAGGTAATAAATTGGATTCGATTAATTCATCGTCAACCATCGAGAATTAGTCACAGCATATCGAAATTGGGGCAGGGTACCCTCAAGGTGCGGCTTGACAAAGCNATCGTCAACCATCGAGAATTAGTCACAGCATATCGAAATTGGGGCAGGGTACCCTCAAGGTGCGGCTTGACAAAGCCGAAGATGGAGGTCTTCTCAAACCAAGAATCGATAGAACTTGCAATGATGGTGGAAGAATAATTTGAAATGTTCTCTAACCCGAACAATCAAGATGCTGCTACTAAACATTTCGTCGTCGAATATGGTAATGTCTTCGTATCTAAATTATGCAATATGTTGGCCAATCAGAGCAAAATATTTGGCACTTACATGTCCGAGCTCGGTGCGAAACTGGATTGTGTGAAGACCGAGATTGTTCGCGATTTTATGGCAATGGACGAGAATGTAACGAGTGTTGAAAGGCAAATAACCGACAGACTGGATGTGGCATCGGCACAAAATGATGAGAAAATAAAAGTGCTGAAAAATTTCAAACCGTATATGTTTGCTACATCGAATTCCCGCTTCGCCACGAAAACGGATATTTGTAACCATTGCTAGACCATATTGGATATCAGCAACGAACGCCTGGAAAGGATCGAAAATCGTTTGTTGGAGACTGGCGACTAACCTATAAAAGAGAGCAACAGTAGTTATTTTTATTAAGTGCGATGCCGGGCATAGCTAGCCTACTGCATGGAGTGATATAGTCGGTTCGCTCGAAGTATTTGCTCGCAAGTGAGCTAGAGTTTCGCGCGACCTTATAAATGAAGAAACCTTTTAAACCATTACTCGCCATATCGGTGTACTCAGGGAGAGCTTTGGAACATCCGTAGTCAAGAAGACCAAACTCGACGATACTGCTGAGCCTACGAAGAAAGGGAAACATGATGGCGAAGAAATGGAACGGGATAAAGGATCAGTTATGTGTTTGGCACAACAAAAAAGGTACAAAATAATGCCCTAAAATATAATGCTCTTGCTCGATGTGACCTATGATCACACACATCTAGTAATAATGATGCGACGTACTGTGTATAAAGGCAAAATGATTAATGGTTCCTCGGTGCAGATGATATAGAGATACTACAAAGTGGAATAATTCCAGTAGGCAATTACAAGACACGTGGAACTCCTTGGCTTTACGAACTTATATTTCGCTACGAGCCTGAAAGTTTACAGAATCCGATCTGCTAGAATACAAGACGTTGCTCGAACTCACAGGGGCACTTTACCAACATAACAATCTCGAGAACGTTGCTTATAAGGACGAAGATCACGAAAAAATCGACATTCTCGCAGACCTCTTCAGTAACTTAGCATTGAAAAGTAGGATGGTCTGAAGAATATAGACAGTTACAAGAACATCGACTAAGTATTTTGGGAAGACACGAACGAACTGGTGGATAGACTACGAATACTGGTTGCTTCGCAAAGAGTTGGAAATTTCTCGCACACCAAAGAGATTATATCCATCGTCGAAGAACTGAAGGAGGCAGGCTACACACGATGAGTCGTTTGGGAATCACACACGAACTGCATGCGGCTGACAGTTTGTAACTACCACCATCGCAAGGTCATGATTGTGGGAAGAATGACCTGTTTCAAGCTGACCTCGTTGAGATGATACAATATGCTCGGGTCAACAAGAGCTGCATTAAGATATTGACAAATATCGATGCCTATAGTAAATTCGCCTGGGCCAGGCTGGTCAAGCCGAAGAACGAAAGTTACATCTCCGAAGCCATGGCAGATGTGTTGCGTGAAGGATGCATCCTGACTGATTTGCATACCGACCAGGACAAGGAATTCTACAATGCATAGTTAAAGGCCCTGGTAAAGAAACACACACATAAATCATTATTTCATGTACAGCCATATCAAAGCATCTATGTCGAGAGGTTCAACAGGACACTGAATGGCAAAATGTGGAAATCATTTCACAGGGAATGGGAACAACAAGTGGCTTGAGCTACCTCCGAATCTCGTACGCAAATCTAAATGCACTTTTCATTCTACCACTCTCATGAATCCCGAAGATGTCAAGGATGACTTCGTGGTTCGTACCATGTATGCCATTCCGAAGAGGAATTACCAAGGTATGCCTAAAGCCATAATTGGCGACCTGGTGCTCATCTCCAAACAGAAAGGCGTCGCCGATAAAGGGTTTACAGCGAATCGGAGCCTCGAACTGTTTCATATGCAATGTATACAAAACTACGCTCTGTGGATCTCTGAGCAATATATCCATATGTAGGGGTTTCTACACCGCGGAGATCAAGTCTACGATGTTTTCAGATGTGTATTTGGTCGAAAAGTTGCTGAAAGGACATAATGTAAAGGCGTATATCAAGTGGTGGGGTTTTTCTGCCCGCTAAAATTCCTGGATCGCTGAAGCGGACATCGAGATGTGAACTCTCCATGGAAGAGAATTATGTATTNTGGGGTTTCTACACCGCGGAGATCAAGTCTACGATGTTTTCAGATGTGTATTTGGTCGAAAAGTTGCTGAAAGGACATAATGTAAAGGCGTATATCAAGTGGTGGGGTGTTTCTGCCCGCTAAAATTCCTGGATCGCTGAAGCGGACATCGAGATGTGAACTCTCCATGGAAGAGAATTATGTATTTATAAATACTTTTATTCAAGTGCCTTTGTGTTTTCAAATTGTGTACATTACCGAATAATAATAGTTAAAAAATGTATGTTAGGTTTCACTTATTTTTTAAAATAAAAATTTTATCATTAAATACTTTATGTTTGGAGTCGCCAAAAATAGTTTGGAAATTGACGATATGGGTCAAGGTTATGGGTCACGGTCAGGGGCCAAGGTGTATTTGGTTGTTGAAGAGGTCAGGATTGGTGAGGTGTCTGTTGGTTGGTGTTAATTTTTTTAATTTTCATTAAAATATTTTTTTTATTAAAATAATTTTTTTTATAATTTTTATTTACCTATTTCTTGGGATGTCGAAGGGACGAACGTCCACTATAGCATCAAACCCTGGCTGTGACACCTATTAAGATGGTGGATGGCATCGATCAATAAGGCTGCCGGCCTCGCCTACCAAGATGGCGGACGGTGGATGTGATGCCTACCATGAAGTTGGACGGTGGTTGTGACATCTACCAAAATGGCGGACTGTATCAACATATATAGCTGCCACCCATCTCTACCAAGATGATGGACGGATCCGGATCCGACATGCCAAATGACAATGCCTTAGAAGCTGTACTACGTAACAGTTTTGTTTTATTCACATCACTCAGAAAAATAAATCACAGTTACAAAATCTCTTTTTTACCAGTTTGTTTGCAGACACGATCGAAATTTTAATTATTATTATCCAAAGCAGGGAGCATATGTAAGAGTATAATGTATGATAAAGAATAAAAATGTTCTTTGTTTTTAAATATGAAACAATTGGTTGTTATGTTTTAAAGTGTCACGTGATAATAATATCGACTCGAAGAAACCACACAACATTTATGGGAAAATTGTTTTAAACTGCCAATATTTAACACAAATGTGTGAAATGCTTTGTAAAACACATTTTATTAATTCCGTTATCATATTATTATCTACAGTATTTTATTAATTACAATACTTTTAATTGAGTTTATTGACTTTCAAAATAATTTGTTGTGTCCTATATACAACTTTGTTTCAGATAAAAACAATTTTTTTTTTTCAACCATTTAATGTAGAGAACACTTTTTACTTATATTTTATGCTTAGATATATTGTGGCATTACCTTATATGACTTTTGTTATAAAAATGTTTAATCTAGCAGGCAGTAAGCATGTGTGCAGTTGCTACAAACTCATTAAGTGAATATGTACATAATTAATTACGTGTACTCTGATTTCTGTGGGAAGATACGCTATGTTGACTTCAGTATGAAGATAAGTAATAGATTGGTACTTATATCAGAAGTTAAACTACATCTATTACACATAGGTTTGCAGAAATCGTAGCAATTTCATATTTAGAAAAATTGTATGATTGACATTACAACATTTTAACACAAACACAATGTTTTTAATGTAACAATTTGTCACCAAATAATGTTTAAATAATCTCAACGATTGGACTTCAAAACTGCACAATATCCCATTGAGATACTCGTAAAAAGGAGTTTTAAGCTGCCATGACACATTCATTTTAAAAAACATATACACACAATGCCAGAACGTGAAATACATTCAAACTTACATTTACTGTCTCATTTATAACGTTTGAAGTTTTTCGACGACTGTCAGGTTATCAATTGTTGTTATAGGTTCCATCAAGCTTAAAATTATATGTACTGGCATCCCAATTTTCACATAAACTAATAATACGCCGCTGCCCCAGTAGAAAGATTTGTTAGTCCAACGTTGGTCAAAGTTTTGTCGCAAAATTGATAAAAAAAAAATAAAGTTAAATGAACACCCCGAAATGAATCATACATTGCAATATCCACTCCACTTTAACGTTAATGGACATGGATTACCTGACGTAGCTATCCAAGACGATATGCCTTTTATGTTAGCCGTTGTCAAACTAAGCCTCTTAGCTAACCCCCCATTGTTTATAATATACCCGTATGCAAGCCGTATGACATGATGACTTTGAACCAATCGTAATACATCAGTAATACAGTGTTCAGACATCGACCAGCCAATCACCGTGTTGCCACATGATTGTAAGTGGCCAATCGCATGCAGGCATTGAGACATCGCATGCAGGCAGGTAGGCAGGCATTAGGTGCTTATCATTATTTTATACTAACTGTGCCCGCGGCTCCGCTCACATGGACTACGGAATTATTGTTTAGGTTTTTTTTAACAAGGTTTCCCCCTACCCCTCCACCAACCGCATTCCACGACGCTTCCACTCGCCGCCGCCATTGCTTTCCACGTTCNGCGCCGCCGCCATTGCTCTTCACGTTCGCGTACGGTAAACCAACTCACGGTAGTAAATTTTTTGAGATATTTTCTCGCGATTAATAGTAGCTAATATCAACTTTCAGCCGTCCAACTATTTCTGTGCAAGAAATTACGTTGATCTGTTGCTAGGTTGCGACGTTACAAAGTTGACGTTGCATTGTTATTGCGTTTGTGTATTTTACATTTTCCAATAAGTATTTCCCCAAGGGAATGAGAAATTTTCTCAGGGTAAAAAGTAGCCTATGTAACTTCCTGGTCTTCCAACAATCTCTGTGAAAAAAATCACGTCGATCCGTTGCTCCGTTGTGACGTGAAAGAAGGACAAAAAAACATCCTAACACACTTTAACATATATATATATATATATATATATATATATACACTGAAGAGCCAAAAAAAAACTGGTATAGGCGTGCATATGCAAATGACATTATGTATGGAAGCAATAAGAGTAACGCGATGCGGTCGGCAGGAAGATCGGTTACTGCTGCTACAATGGTAGGTTATCAAGATTTAAGTGAGTTTGAACGTGGTGTTAGAGTCGACGCACGAGAGATGGGACATAGCATCTCCGAGGTAACGATAACATTTGGATGTTCGCGTACGACCATTTCACGAGTGTACCGTGAATATCGGGAATCCGGTCAAAATCACATCTTAGACATCGCTGCGGCCGGAAAAAGATCGTGAAAGAACGGGACAAACGACGACTGACAATAGTCATTAAACGTGCCAGACGTGCAACCCTATCAAAATTGGCGCAGATAGGATTTGTGGACTACCCTGCAGGATTCATGGTGTGAAATGCCTCCTGCATACCTTCAGACATTAGTCGAGTCCATCCCACGTCGTCTTGCGACACTTATGCGTGCTGGGGGGCCCCTAGACGATATTAGGCAGGTGTACCAGTTTTTTTTTTGTACTCGCAAGCACGACCTGGCGACGAGGAAGCCAACCCGGTGTATAGATATCGATTAACTTTTTAGATAACATTTTCAAAAGTTTTCGAAAGAAAATTCTTCTTTTGCATGTAAACTTACGTTTTTATAACAAAGATTGTACTATATATATTGCAATATTCAGGTATTTAGTTTGCAAAACTATTTGATCATTAAGCATATTTCACTCTCGACTGACTCCTGTCGACTGACTCCTGCGCACTGACTCTTGTCCAGTGTAATTAGTCTAAAAATTTGTTAGTATTTGTATCAAAACTGTAACAACTAGCACCACATATTGTTATCTCTATGTTATCGTATTGTTTTCTCTATGTCATTAGTAATAAAGCTATGGTCGTTCAGTCGCCATTGAATCGCGATACGCAGTGTTTCATTTCGCTAATAATTACAAAATTTAATACTCCCTAGTGTAAATCCTATAACCGGTATAAAAACACAGGAAGTAAAAAATTTTGAATGATGCATTTTTATACATATTTTGTACTTTTTGTCAAATAAAGGTTTTTTTTTCATTAATGCAAGCCTGCGAATTGTCGAAAAGCGTATAAATTTAAAGGCGTGTTGCTATTTCATTAAATATGCGTTTGTCGTGTAAATTGCTTGACCGCAAACATGAAACATGCCAACCAGGACCCTGTACCTTACGGATAAATATAAGGTTTTTTAATGGAGAAATATTTAACCTAAATTCCACTGGAATACTTTTCTCTTCCGTCAATTTCACTGGTTTAATTTTATTGGGAGAATGGAAATGTAATTGTTATAGAGAGAGAGAGAGGGATAAATAAAACCAAAGACAAATTGTGTGTCATGTCTGTGAAAGAATAAAGGTTAACATGTAGGTGAGCAAGTGTGTGCATATCAATGTACATATGGTATATTGGCATTCTTCGCTGCTCCATAAAAGGGTACATTTTTCTGCAAATTACTCTTCTCTTAATGTCTTTTCTAGGGTATTAATTTAAAGTGGCCCTATTTCCTTCATTATCACTTCTGCTTTCGCAGTTACATCATGTATATTTCTTGTTCCATAATTCAGAGTCCTTTAATGCACAAACAGTTCATTACTGTTTATCCATCCGAGCAGTTGTAAAAAAATCGTAACGCATTATTTTTTTATTCGTTTGGGGTGATAGACCTCATCTCAACCGCTAACTTGAAGGAGCAGGATTTTTATTCGACTTACTCTCCCCCATAGGAGTTGTATTTAACGTGGTTAAAAGTTTATTGTACCCTATTTTGGAACGAACTGTGTTCAATCCCCGTCCGGGTCATTCCCGGATTTTCGTACGTGGGAATCGCGCCGGACGATGCCACTGGTCGGCGGGTTTTCTCGGGGATCTCCCGTTTCCCCTGCCTTTCCATTACGGCGCTGCTCCATACTCACCGCAATAACCCTAATCGGCTCTCAACCCCTCGCTGTAAAGAGACACTCAAATATTTTCACTCACCCTTCGCTTGGCTCTGCAAGGGCATCGAATAAGACCGTTCGAGATACTTAAATTATTTTCTACTTTATTAATATAAGCACATTTTTACAATTTGATGTAATGTAATAAAGTAAAAAAGAGTGGCAATAAAGTTATGTTAGTTTACAATAATTATTGAAAGGGACTGGGGGAATTTTTAATTTATATTTTCTCTGTGCAAATGCTAACATTTAACAAATTAATACTTACTACAGCTTAAATAACTGTCCGTGTCATCAGAACGTCATTAGGACATTTTCTGGGAAAATTTTCCCATTCTTCGTACGTATTTCAATTTTACCTTTGAAGATAACATTTCAAGTCAAAATGGGTAGAAACTTAACCATTGCCGCTGGTAAACTCATTCTTATAATACAAACGAATTTTATCATGCTACTTTTTGATTTCAGAAAACACTTTAAATCAAACCAAGTTATGAGTTAAAATAATATTTTGTTATATGTACGAAGAAACATTTTTTGTTGAAATACTTATATCTACGCAAAAAATTTTGATGAAAGTTCTGTTTAAATGATTTGGTATTTTAATCAAATTATCATCGATACCGTGCCACGATAACATGAAATAACCTCAGAGTCCAAAAAAGGAAAGTTTGGCTCTAGAACAGCTATAAGGCAATGACCCAAGGAGTGAACAGTTAACATGTATGTTATTTGAATGTGTGTAATTTTACGAGCAAAAATTCATGTCGACCTCGTTACTTCATAAAATTTGGTTTCTCAGGAACCTCCAGAATTAAAATAAATACGGCGATCAAAACGTACTAAAATAGCAATTCTGCACAAAACTAAATTTTTCAAGTGTAATATATTGACATGGAACTATTCTGTCTACGATATCCTTTCAAAACTTGAAAACGTTTTTGGCGCTATAGAAAAACCGAAGAACACACACCACTTTCACATAACATAGTATTGATGTTTTTAATTACAAGGATCGCGCAACAATATTACTTGATTAACAAAAAAAATTTCCACAATGCATATATTTAAAATAAATTCCAACTTTTAACGAAAATCTATTGTAAAATAATAACATATTAACAAATTGTGGGAAATTTTTATTAAAAATAAATGTTTGTGCTTAACATTGTATGGATTGCAGGGTTGTACGCACATTGCCAAGACTGATCATCTCTGATCTGTTAAAACGTGAAAATACTTTTGAATTAGGTAAATGTAAAGATAACGAATACCGATAACCTATATGGAATGATTAATGGGACTATCGTACATGAAAACGTAGCCGATATTGTGACTACGCTGGAACTCTCGGCCATGGAGACTCATTCATTTTACGAGATTGAAATATCTCGACGTTTCATGGCTTTCCTTTTATAAGGGATATTCATAAAAAAAATGTCAAACACGAAAAGAAGAAAATCAGAGGAATTAAAACCGGGAGATAACTACGTGTTTGCACTCAACCTCCTGTATAACTTGGATTTATGAGACATGTGTTGGTTTCCTAGCGATTTTGAGAATGCTGAAATTCAGATCACGTATGTACAGATAGTCTTAAGAAAACGGAACTTTTTTTATATAGGCTCGTTCATGGATATTTTGAGCCCTTTTGAAAACCCTGCCGAGGATTTACTTTTTCTTCTCAGTTTGTATCCATCCGCCATATGTAAAATTAGCATGTCTGTGTGCAATATCACTTTATACATGTACAATACATGTAAAACTGTGGAATTGTTGGGAATATAAATATGCCAATTCATACTCTGAAATGCACACAGGACGAAAAACTAACACCAACGGCCACAAATTTAATCAAGAATCTTGCAATACAATGTCAAGTGTTAAGAACTATTTCATTTATATTGCTGCCAACTTAACTGGGAGCTTTCATTCCAGTGTGCATTGAAGTGTATATGTATTTATGCAAAATGGCTGTTTTTAAAGGTTTGAATCAGAAAGCTCACTATAACGTGACCAGCCTATAACAGTGGACTACTGGCCATTTCAATGACAAATTGTTGCTTGGATGTGTCGGTCATGCCGAGCGTTGTAGTCAAACAGCCAATGATCCCGTCTCCTCGCGGCATGAGCGTGACGCCATTATTACAAGAACATATAATTGTGTGGAATTTTCTTCGGGTTTTTATACTTCTTACTTTAAATAAGAGTCTTGCAATGCCGGGTAACTTTTTCCCCATGCAAGATGATTGAGATTAACGCAAACAAGTTTGCGCACATGCCTCGCTGGGACTTGAACCCGGGATGCCTTGTGCCGTAAGCCAGCCCGCAACCAACTGCATCACGAAGGTCGGCTACGCCAGTGGTTATGTTATCTTTAGACACTTTGTGCATGGCTATGCAACGTTACTATTCCGGATTTACACTCTTAACAGCACAAAATCTCTCTTTGAAGTATAACTTCTGCGCAGGTCGTTGCACGGGTCTTTGCGTCGAGTCCCGGGTGAGGTATAGATGTGTACTTCATTTTTGCAGCCGCCCTTATTCGACGATATTACTACACAGCTGGAGATATTATAACATTTAAGCGTAATTATATTATTTCACATAAAAGGAAGCAAATATAACATTCCTTAATAAAAAAATTTAAAATGTATGCTGAATTAGTGCGATATACAACAAAAGTGCAGGGGAATAAATAATACAGACCTCCTCTGAAA
The DNA here is from genome assembly GCA_002778355.1 of Clitarchus hookeri. NCBI lineage: Eukaryota > Metazoa > Arthropoda > Insecta > Phasmatodea > Phasmatidae > Clitarchus > Clitarchus hookeri. Next base: position 87,800 of record NQII01006292.1, read on the forward strand.
TGTCGGCAAGTTTAAGTAGGCAAAATATAGTAAAATACCAAAGTCAAAAATTTTATCACACATAATCGTGTGATGTGAATTCATTTTGAAATAAATGCGCAATTTAAAAAACAAATATATAAAAAAAGGAATTATTACAAAAAGTTCCCCATTATTCATTTTTTAACTCTTTAAATATTCCCTTTGCTAAAAAGTGCATATTTATTTAAGTTAATATGTAAATGCATTAAACATAATATTTTAAACACTGAACAGTTTTTAATCGATATAAATTAATGTAATTAATAACATTGTGTTTAAATTGTATTCTTTATTGTGAAAATTCAAAAGTAAATTTTATTTTGGTGTGTATAATTAGAGTCCACAGACACTCCGAAACGAAGAAAAAGGGGCTTTTATTTTACAGCGAGCGTGGGAAATGGAACAATGTAAGGACACAATCTTCGTGTAGGCGATACTGCCAGAGCCGTCGAAAGCAAGAGAACAAACACAGGCGAAGCAGCTGACGGCTTCGCAAGATGGAGTTGTTAGTGCGGGGATGAAACACGACTACCGGCAGTCGGAAATAAGGGCCTCGGTGACGTACAACGGGTGCTGCAACGCAGGACCATTGTCCGGGCAGCACACGCGCGCACACGCGCACACACACGCCGGCGCCGCCCAGTGTCGGTGTAATCGATAGAGCGCCGCGGGACCGCGTGCTTAGCGGTTTGTTGAAGCGGGGGGAGGGGGCGGCACAGGGGTTTCGGCCCGAGAGGAACGGGAATGAAAGTGTTTGTATGGAGAAGCAGGCGAGATGGAGTGCGTGCGTAAACGCCACCAGCACCCAGCCTCCGACTCTTTAACCCACCCTTTCTTCAGTCAGCCAACAATTATGGACCAGCTCCTGCCGTAATCCTCTTAACCCGGGACCTGAAGTTAACAGGGAAAAAAAAAGAGACGCAGGAAAATAAATTCGCGTACTTTTCCTTCTGCCATCTGGCTCTCGCAATTCTTACCAAGTTTTAACCTTCATCCTCTCTGGACAATACGCACTACCAGACAGAAACCAGACAAGCTTTGCCACATTTCTGTTTACGTCCCCACCACTGCATTAAAATGATATAAACTAATCCTTCAGAGAAATATTGCCGGGAAAATTATTTTGCATATTTTCAAATTAATTTCAATGCAGTTCGTTTGATCAGCAATAAACTGGTACGTATCGAGTCAATTATTGAATTAACTTTTTTTTATACAGAATGTATGGTGACATTTGTGTTAATTGCACAGTAATTCTTGAAGGTCTGAGACATTTGATTCTTAAACATGGCTAATTTTTGTATTTTTAGTAGTTAATGTGGTTGTTCAANTTCTTGAAGGTCTGAGACATTTGATTCTTAAACATGGCTAATTTTTGTATTTTTAGTAGTTAATGTGGTTGTTCAAGTACACCAATTTTTTAGTATATATTTTCGAATTTTTGGTATACGTTCCTTTGTACATCTCTCCATCAACGTCGCACTGAAAATAAAACAATTTTTTTCCATAAAGTTTGCTGCTTGCATAATAATTGGATAATATACAAACATACCCTGCACTTATTGTTTTTTATTATAACTCACCTTTCCCTGCCACACGAATTTCAATTTCCTCCACTACCTTTGAGACACGTAATCAGGACTTAAGATTTTATGAAATTTTTGTTTATGCAATAGTAATAAAGGAAACAATGAATCCACTTCAAATGGCGTTTCGTTGTATTAGAGCATGGTATCGAGTCGACAAAGAGAGAGAGAGAGAGAGAGTTAACATGTTCTTCGGAGCTGGTCTTACGGCATTTATGCATTGGTAGCTGCATACACGAATACACGAATATATAAAGGCACATGCGGCAGATGGTCTAAGTAATGTTAGAGAATGGACGATACAGGTCTTGTGAGTTGGACTGTTCTTATTATCATCAGTCCCACAGTCTTAGGCATTGAACCAGCCTTAAATAATCTAGAGTAATTAAGAGGTATCACAATGTTACTTATACATATCAAATTATTTTTATCTTTCGTTCTGAAAACTCGCCTCGAATTCAAAACACTCGTAATATTTTATATTGAATACGATTACTATAATTATTTAATATTCAACGCGAAAGAAGCATCTGCTGCGAAATATTGTTTTTGGGTGTGTGAGGAAGAAAAGGGTTCAGATAGGGATAGGTGGTAACTGTTTGCTCATACAGCCTTCTCGCAAACACACTGCAAAACAATTATTTATTTATGCACGGCATTTTTGGAAATTAATTGCCAAATATATATTTGTAACAAAACAAATTATTAGAGTAAATTTCACAAAAAACGTTGAGTAGAATGCGTAAAACTAAAGTTTAATTTTAACAACCAAACATGGTAGATTTAAAATTTGTTATAAATATTCAGCTAAATAAACAGTTTTGCATATTTATCATTATAATGTGTTGAAAATGTATAATATTCCAGGCGCATGGTTACAAGAATAAATTTGGCAACTAGATTCCAAAGAATTTCTTAAAATAAGTAGAGGAATTTTTTTACTGTGCACAAGCAAACTGGAAACATTCTTTGCGGAAATGTAAATTCATTGCGTATCATCCAATGAATCTTAAGAATATGTCAAGCTAAATTGTCTTGTTTCAAGCGCGAATTTTTCTACTGTCATTATGATTCACAAAATATATAGTCGATCGTTGTACACTAATCCTCGTTTGTAGTTATTTTCACGCTACCCTACGCAGCATCTAAACTCAACAGGTAGGCTTTTCAACTGGAAAATTACAGAAACGTTATCTGCCCTCCATTCACAAGCCGGAAACCTAATGGGGGCAAATGTACAATTTTCTCAAAAGCGCGCGCAGCTAAATTTTCTCCACGATAATTGCTCTCATCGGTTCTTTCATGGAAATTTTATAAAATTCCGAAACTGGTATCACGTAAAATTTTAAATATCCACTGGAACATAGAAAACTGGATAACTTAAGTTTTGCGATGCTGCTAATGAAAAATCTTTCACAAATAATCCATTCCACTATTTCCCATTAACACAGCTGTTCTTACATTATTACATTGACTGTAACTTTCCTGAATTGTTATCCTACTTGCGCTTACAAAACAACTAAAGACGCAATTTCAGTTAAACATTTTCAGATAATTTGTTGTTCCTGTCCGCATATAAACTTCGAACGTTGTTGTAGTACAGCATATATTACGTACGGTATTATTTTCTCCCTCCCACCGTACCACTAGCACGCTCTATGGAGAACAGTTATAACTACTAAGCTCCGCCTCATTCCAAGTCGTTGATTACTAATTTTAACCTGCCTTACCCGGGACTCAAACACAGAAAACACACCAATAGCTAGTGTGGAATAAATTGCATTACAGAGGTCGAATCCGGAGCATCAAATTCGAATGTATTCAGTCTAAATTTTGGTGAATAGGATATACTAACCTGACATATTAACATAGACATCACTTTGAAAATAAGCGCCTGACCCACTTAAAACCCTTAAGTTTACATGATCTTGCGCAGCGAAACTTGTGTAAAGTGTTTGTTGTCAATTGGTTGATTTGTGCCTGAAATATGGCATAAAATGTATTATTCATATTTGGTTCCATATTAAAAAATGTCATGAAAATATGATGTTTTGTAAACTATGCTTCTTATATACACTGTCGGCATAAAGCTTTCCATGAATTTGGTTGAATTTTTAAAAATATAAAATATACTTATCAAAACTTTATGTGACGGCCCTTTTGGAAATCAATGCTGACACCATTTAAAGCATGTCCGGCTACATGACCTACTGTAGCACTTCTGATGTGAACATGAGGTGAGTGTCAGTTGATTGTTCCTCGAGACATGGCATAAAACCTTCAAATTTTTCAGTTCACAATCTTTACAAATAGAGGAGAAAAACATTATGAATTAACATATTCGATGATTATCATAGTTACTGCAAGTATACAAATTTAAGTTAAAATGGGATACATAAATTCGTACAAATAGGGCAATACGCTAAAATGTTTTAATAGGCGCCATTATGAAAATGCGGTTCCAGCCCACTTAAAACAAATAAATTAATATGGCCTCACACAGAACAACTTCTTAGCGAAATTTTTGAGTAAATGTTTAATTTTTTCCACTAGATATGACATAAATAGTTTTTATTTTCACTTGGGGATATCTTAAGATTGGTGGGCAAATGAGATACTGTGTAGATACATTTGATTATAACAATAGAAGCTGCTGGCAAATAACGTTATGCTGGTATTAATAACATGGTTTTTGCGATATAGCAAACACAGCTGAAATGCTTATATGACCGCTATTTTGAAAATAAGTGTCTGACTTACTTAAAACATACCATTTTGCATCTCCTACCGCACTACATGTTTACACAATTTGGTAGTAATCTATCAATTATGTCCCTGAATATGACATAGTAACTTCATTTCTTCACGTGGTGCTATCATAAAAAATGTCAGATGGAAGTATTTATTTCTTTGTATATATGATTTTTGTAGTTTAAACTGAAGGTATACAAAATTAAGTTGAAATTGGTCGAAATGTATGGTATATAAGCCCAATGAACCTAAAATGTGTATATATGAACGCAATTTTTTTAATAAGTGCCTAATCAATTTAAATCCCACATATTTACATGGATTACTATAGTTTTACTTACGTGCGAAATTTGCCGTAAATGTATTAATTATTTTTCATGATATAACGAAAAAGGTTTATTTTTCATGTGGTACTCTCTTCCAGAAAAAGGCTGACAAATAAAAACATATATTACTAATTTCAGTGCTTTCATGATTCACTGTCAACATATCACATTTGGTTTAAATAGGATGAATGGTTCCCGAGATATGACATAACCATAAATATTAAAATCAACACCATTTTAAAAATACGCGGTCAGCATGACGGAAAAATATAAAATACTGTTTTCCTTACTAGGTATAGTATGTGTACTCAATTTGGTAAAATTCGGTAACGCGTTCAAAGGTTTTTATGGATGGCACACACGTGCACAAATATATTTATATAAACTAAAAAACACACAAACACAGGCAGGAAAGTGATCTTATCATTCTTACTTTTATACGTAAAGTAGAGAAAAAACATATAAATTTTTCATTAAGAGAAAATATTAATTTATTTTGCGGTTCATAAGTAATAAAATATATTGTTTCATTTACACTGAAGATACAAAAAAACTGGTACACCTGCCTAATATCGTGTAGGGCCCCCGCGAGCACGCATAAGTGCCGCAAGACGACGTGGCATGGACTCTACTAATGTCTGAATGTATGTAGGAGTCAATTAACACCATGAATCCTGCAGGGCAGTCCACAAATATATAGGAGTGCGAGGCGGTGGAGATCTCTTCTGAACAGCTAGTTGCAAGGCATCCCAGATATGCTCAATAATGTTCATGTCTGGTGATTTAGGTGGCCAATGGAAGTTTCTAAAGCCAGAAGTGTGTTCCTGGAGCCACTCGGTAGCAACTCTCGACGTGTGGGGTGTCGCATTGTTCTGCTGGAATTGTCCACGTCCGTCGGAATTCGCAATGGACATGAATGGGTGCAGGTGATCGGGCAGGATGCTTACGTATCTGTCACCTGTCAGAGTCGTATCAAGACGTATCAGGGGTCCCATTTCACGCCAACTGCACNGTATCTGTCACCTGTCAGAGTCGTATCAAGACGTATCAGGGGTCCCATTTCACGCCAACTGCACACGCCACATACCATGACAGAGCCTCGACCAGCTTGAACAGTCCCCTATTTACATGTAGGGTACATGGATTCATGAGGATNCCACATACCATGACAGAGCCTCGACCAGCTTGAACAGTCCCCTATTTACATGTAGGGTACATGGATTCATGAGGATTTCTCCATAACCGTACACGTCCATCCACCCGATACAATTGGAAACGAGACTCGTCAGACCAGGCAACGTGTTTCCAGTCATCAACAGTCGAATGGCGGTGTTGGCGGGCCCAGGCGAGGCGCAAAGCTTTGTGTCGTGCAATCAACAACGGTACATGACTGGGTCTTCGGCTTTGAAATACCGTATCAATGATGGTCCGTTGAATAGTTAGTATGCTNCAGGCAACGTGTTTCCAGTCATCAACAGTCGAATGGCGGTGTTGGCGGGCCCAGGCGAGGCGTAAAGCTTTGTGTTGTGCAGTCAACAACGGTACATGACTGGGTCTTCGGCTTTGAAATACCGTATCAATGATGGTCCGTTGAATAGTTAGTATGCTGGCACTTGTTGATGCCCCAGCATTGAAATCTGTGCCAATTTGAGAAAGGGTTACACGGCTGTCACGTTTAATGATTCTCGTCAGCCGTCGTTTATCCCGTTCGTTCACGATCTTTTTCCGGCCACAGCGATGTCGAATATTTGATATTTTACGGGATTCCCGATATTCACGGTACACTAGTGAAATGGTTGAACGCGAAAATCCAAATTTTATCGCAACCTCGGAGATGATATATCCCATTTCTCGTGCGCCGACTATAACACAACGTTCAAACTCACTTAAATCTTGATAACATGTCATTGTAGCAGCAGTAACCGATCTAGCAACTTTGCCAGACGCTTGTTGTCTTATATAGGCGCTGCCCTCCGCGTCATGTTACTCTGATTGGTTCCATACCTCTGTTATTTGCATACGCATGCCTATACCAGTTTTTTTGGCTCTTTAGTGTATCAATCTTGCTATTTTTCCATTAATCTTTATATTTTCTTCCAATCATTCAATATTCAATATTTTTGATTAGTATTTCTGTAATTCGTCCCATCCTTCGATCAGTTTTCCAATCTTTCTATTATCTTGCACAATTCTGAACAATGCTTTAATTTGACGATAAAATTTTTCTATCAGACTTCCAGTCATTGTGTAGATCTTCATCTAATCTTACCATATATCTTGCAATATTATAATCAGTACTTAAATCTTCCGATGAATCTTTCCATCAATCAACCATTCATCCATTATTTCTCCCAATCTTTCCAGCAATATTTCGAAAAGAGCATACTTGCTAGCAATCCAAATGTCCAGACCAAACAACCCAGTCTACCGTTCATAGGAACCAGATGTCAAACATACATAAAAAGACCTAAAAATCAATCTATATAACTTACCTCAAAAATATACCTCCCCAAACATACTTCAAAACATACCTTAGAAAATAAACCTCAATAATATACGCAAAAACGTGCCTCAAAACGAAATCTCAATTAAGATACCTCGATAAAATGTCTTCAAAACCATACCTTCAAAATATGCCTCAAAAAGGTGTTTCATAAAACATGCCTTAAAAATGCCTCAAAAAGGCGTTTCATATAACATGCCTTAAAAAATGCCTCAAAAACATACCTCGCAAACTTTCCTCAAATATTAGGCCTAAAATATCATACGTCAATCAGCCTCATATATAGCAAACGATAGTTACATTGTGAATGAAAAAGACGTATTTTTTACTATTTACTGTTAATAAGTAGCGAAAAATTTACGTTCTCTCACGAAACGTTCTATTCCAGGCTGTTGCAACAATACAGAGGGAATAAATGATTTCCTCTATCATGGAGTGATTTACACTTTACTTATCTGGAGGCTTTTTCTTTGTATTAAAGGCAGTAAACACAGATGTAGAGACATGATCTATAGTATGAGCTGAAGGATAAAAATCGTTTAACTAATTANATTAAAGGCAGTAAACACAGATGTAGAGACATGATCTATAGTATGAGCTGAAGGATAAAAATCGTTTAACTAATTAAAATCTTTGAAATAAACTTTGTAATATCACTTTGTTCTTTCGGCCATTTTGTACTCGTTCAAAGCGGCTTTGGTAGNAAATCTTTGAAATAAACTTTGTAATATCACTTTGTTCTTTCGGCCATTTTGTACTCGTTCAAAGCGGCTTTGGTAGCCATAAATTCCTTATAATGCCAGTCGGGAAGTCTGAGTTTATGAGCAAAGTACGAAGCCTTTGTCACTTGCCTGGTGTTTATGTTCAGAGGGAAGTTGGCATGCTGAAATTGAAAACATCTCAGCAATAGCAGTGAGGTGCAGAATAACATGGGTTATCTAGAGCGATATTTCCGTGGAACTTCTTCTGCATTTTATTACTATGAAAGTGATTATGGCTGTCCATGTACGCGGTGAAGTGAGCTGCTAACTGGCCTGATGTAGAGAACAGGTGGTTTGTTTTAGATGTTTGAGTAGCGTCGTGACATGTAAGTGGCTTCTTAATTTGCATATGGCGTCTAGTGTATATATCGTAAGCTAATTTAACAGTCGTTACAAGTGGCCCATAGCTGTTAATAACGCATACTGTAGTTAGGGGTGATATTTAAACTGCCACTTAGGTCTATAACTGCCACTTAAGTCTACGTCCTGAAATTACATTTTGGTCTGCTTTCACCATTAAAGCAATAATAGTGGAAAACACGATGATCACTACACTTATTATGTGAACTAGAATGAACCTAATTGTGACAGATTCCCAAAAATGTAACCACATATCATGATATTCGCCTGTGTCGTTAAGTCTGATCTGTTAGCGCGTTGGTTTTTCTCGTTGTGCTTCACTTGTGTAATCTGAGAACGCATGAACCATTTTCGTTAATATTTCATCGTCACGTGCTTATTCAGGTATTTTGATAATCGGCAAGTGGCTTACATTAAATAAATAAATAAATCATTTATTCGAAAGCATTTGGGAAATGAGATATTTTTGAGGCGAAGGAGATCAATCCAAATTGTTTCAAGCCATTTTCTCACCAATTGTATACCCCCGTAACTGGAAGGAATGTATTATTTTGAGTGCTAGCAACAAATACACGTAAGAATTTAAGAGAATTTATATTTGATGTTGAAAACTAAAAATTTGGATCATGTTTCTGTGAACCGTGTATCGTAAAACCGAATATAAACTCCATCGTTTATTTTTTTATTTATTAGCATTTCATGAGCGCACCGAATCCTTTCGCTCTACTCTAAAATACGTAGCTGTAATTTACTCTTCAATTTTCCATAACTAACGTGCTTTTACTTTAGCAACCTTTAATTGCCTTATACTAAGGCACATCTTAGTAATCTCGCTTGCGTATTCTCACTATGATGGACACGCAACTAAATCGGATGTAAGTATATTAGTAGCATGGAAGCTTAACATAATATGACAATTATGCAATTAGTATATGAACACGAAGTGTGTTAGCTAGTTCGAACACTTTTAGAAAAACACTGCACACTGTTTAGCTTATTGAAATTTGGCATTTCTTATCTTCGCGTATAACTTTTGTTGTAAATCATATAAGTAAAATAAAATGAATTACACATCCTTTTGAAGTAAACATAAACAAATATATAACCTCTAATTTTAAATAAAAATTTTGTAATAACGTCTTCTTAATTTTCTTAACGTTGGTCATTAAAATTGTTATAACCGATAGGTCCTGTCTGTAAAGTAAAGAACGGTTTACTAAATCACCTTAAGTTAAACATAGCACACAAATTTCGAACTAAATCAGGCTGCCGACAGACAATTTTTTCATACCAAAGTATGTGTCATATCAGTGAAAAACGTTTCCTACAAAAACTGATTGCGAGAGGCAGAAATAAATATGTGTAAGGTTAAAATCAAAGAGGAATAAATATATACAAAAAATATTGGTCTAAGAAATAGGTAATTAAATATTATTCCGTGTTTCGTAATTTTTTTTGAGAACATTCATTTTCCGGTCCTCTACTCTACTTTTGAAAGCAGATCAAAATCCTTATTTATAATTCTGTAAAAAAAAAATGCATATTTAAAGCTACGCGAGCTTTCGTTTATCTTCTATCTATTGCTCCCTTTATGTTTTGAAACATTTTTCATGTAAACCTCTCCAAACTGTTTTCTATATTCTTCAGGAAAGTGTCAGGACTTTCTCTTTCCGTCGACCCCTCGCCGAAAGAGCTTATAAAATATTCCAGGAGCACATCAAACAAAGAATAAACTGTCGTAAAAAAACCTCAACGAAGGCATGCGTTCTTCATTTCGGTCCCAGAGGTCTGAACTTGCAACATGCATTAATATTTCATCCCGAATCCCCACATTTCGTAGAAAGCGTGATCTATTTAAGTTTAAAAATGTTTTGTTTTAATTTGTTAAAAAAAAAAATGTTACGAGAAAACTTATTTACTTCTTACTGTGTTACTTCCAATCTTATAAACGAATTAATTTTAAATTAAAATCGAATATCTATAGTTTTCAACGATCAGTTTTTACATGCAAGTATAAATAAAGATTAATTAACTATTTTAAATTGTTTGTGCTTATGTGTAAGTGAGTCATAATTCTCTTCCCCACAGAAATAAGTAGAATCAGATTTGTACAGACGCACCACATTCTATGGAAATCAAAAACTGCGCCTTAGAAAGTACAATATTTTGGTAACTATTTGATATATTTTTGCTCTTTTACTTATAAATATGTTATTTCATTTAAAAACTCCTGTGTATCAACCTACGCTGTCTTGACGATTGGCATTTGGATGGAGAGGTTGGCTAAATGTTGGGTTGGAACACTCACACATTAACAAACCGTTGGCCCAACGTAACGTCCCAAAGAAAATATGATACCGCGGAAATTTAATGACTTACTTAGCGCCCCCTAGACAATGATGGTATCAAATGAGAAAACGCCAGAACATATCGCAAGTGTAATTTTTTCACAACTATGGAACAAACATATTGAAAGTCAGAAATGCTCCTTTCTTCCATTTTATAAACTACGGAGCTTTTTGAAGACCCGACACTCAATCAATTTAAAATATGTTCAGTTGGCAACATGTAGTGTCAATGTTAGACATTCAACTGTTGGTAATTAGAACTCGCTTTAAAGTTCGTCCAATATAGTGTAACCGACATTATTCGAATAACGTAAGGTACTATATTACTAATAAAAAGTAATTTCAAAGGATTTTATAAAAATTATTATTTAATTCATTACCACCTTTTTATTTAAAATTTTCTTACCTGGTACTGTGTTAGATAATTGTTGGAAAATAAACTGACTGTCAGCTTTTCGTAGGTATACTTTNAAATTTTCTTACCTGGTACTGTGTTAGATAATTGTTGGAAAATAAACTGACTGTCAGCTTTTCGTAGGTATACTTTCGTTGTGCCAACATTGTAAAATCATCATAATGGCATGAATAGGAAAAATATACTGTTAAAAAATTAATTAATTTTTTTTCACGGCATAAGATGTTTTCCAAAAAACTTATTTTACTTTAAACACAGTTTTGTTGCTTATGGTTTAGACAACTTTGCAAAAATTTCAGTTGGCAATGTGTATGATTTAATGCTGGACCAGCATTGCATCCAACATGGTTTTACTAATATAATGGCAGCATAAGATATTATACATATTTATTTTTGACAGTTATCCTTAAAAAATTAATGTTTTTTATTTCGTTGTGTGTTCATTACTAGTAAGAATATAAAATGTTATAACTGGTAGGTATTCGCATTTGTTTGGCCAGCACTTCCAAATGTTGGCATTCGATTGCTAAGTTTGGAGTGGTCTTAAGACGTTTGGACGGCTCTTAAAATGTTTACAAGAAATGTATTTTCTACCGGTAATGCAGAGTAAAGAAATGAAATAAATTGTTTCGCTTTACAAATGTGTAGCTTTGCTACAGCCCCTGGGTGGCACTGGTCATTGCGGTGTACAAACTCCAAGATTGTTATTTTATTGCATAAAATAACATTGATTCATTTTTTCCTGCATACTTAACAGAAACAACAGTAGGCCTGGGATGGCATGTGATGCCAAAAGCTGGACGTCTCGACTGCGTATGCCAACGGATCACGCAAAAGCAGCTTAACGTTGAAAAACCTGCAAAACCACGTAACATTTTTTCTGTAAATAAACATTGGATTTTGGGGTGATAAAAAAAGTTGTGGATGAAGCATAGTAATGNCCACGTAACATTTTTTCTGTAAATAAACATTGGATTTTGGGGTGATAAAAAAAGTTGTGGATGAAGCATAGTAATGGGAAAAAAAGAACTTAACAAAATGTGAATTTGTAATTATTTTATGAGTTGAAGAGGGAGACACCCGAGAAAACCCACTACACACAGACAAATATTAAATTGAAAAGCCTATANTATTTTATGAGTTGAAGAGGGAGACACCCGAGAAAACCCACTACACACAGACAAATATTAAATTGAAAAGCCTATAAAAAACATTTTATTAACTCAGTAAATAAACATGATATTAAACATGACAAAAAAAAGGTCGTGGGCGAAGCATAGAAAAAAACTTACATACAATACTATGTGACAGCAAAAAAACTTGCTAATGAAAAGAAGACCTCCGTAAAAACCCACCAAAAACAACCAAAAAAAAATCCAGGACGGACCACCGCCGCGAATTACGTCCCTGTACGCAGTACGCAGTAACTGAATTAACATTAATATAGTTGTGTAAACGTAACATAAATAACAGACAGAAGTAATGGTGGTTCAGTGATAATAGTCTTGAACGAGTCTCCAACGGAACACGCAAACGGATGCTCGATGTAGAATAACATACGAAAATGAACAAAATTTTTATTCAGTTAATAAACATAATATTTGGCATGAAATCCAAAAGGCTGTGGGTAGAGCATACAAATTAAAAAGGTAACTAACATAACAAAATGTGTATGTGAAATAATTAGTTAAAGAAATGAAGACCACGAGAAAACCACTCAAGCACAGAAACATATCCATGCCAGACCACAGCTGGGGGAAAATGCCCGATACCCTGTGGAGGGGAGTCATGTTGAAGCTGCCAAGAGTTACTGAACGAGACTGATAAAATGTAAAATTAAACTATGCTCTTTTTTCGGTTAATTCCACCACAGAAGAATAGCGATTAATGCAATATTATTCCAATTATACATTCAGCATTCATAAAAAATATTTTATGGCTTCTTGCTCGTGTAATATGCAGCTCCTCTTAGCTATATACATCTTCTTGTCAGCATGCAGGATTCAGCAGGGTTCTTTCTCTCATTCTCAATTATTATCAAACGAAGAATCTTTTTAATTACATTTATTTTTTAGAGCAGTGCGTTCTCTACAATAATAGTTTATTCTACCCATACTTTATAAAATACTTTGTCCCTCAGTAATGTAAACATTGCGTGTAAGGTCATGTGGTAGACATATCTATACAAACACTTATGTTGCCTACGGAACGTAAAATGTTATGAATTGACCACATTTATTTTTATCAACCAATTTCTTAATTCATATGGAACTCATGTTATGGGATAGGGATGTGGAAGAGAAATAAGTAAAACTAACATATTAGTATATATTACTTTGTTTTGTGCCTGAGAAAAGCAGATGCTTTACAGATACTGTGTGGTATGTACGTTTCTGCTCACAGTTACGCGATCTGGCTAAGAGAGAGGGAAAAACGGTAATAATATTTCAAACAGANGGTATGTACGTTTCTGCTCACAGTTACGCGATCTGGCTAAGAGAGAGGGAAAAACGGTAATAATATTTCAAACAGTTGTAGTCGTGTGGAAATACGTGAACACGTATACTTAGTTTTCACGATGCAGCTCGGTAAAATTATAACGACTATCTCAATGGTAAACTGCAGATTTTTTTCTTAAGCTATGTTTAATGTCATTTGCACTGTGATACTTATGGCATTTTAGCTAAAAAATCTAATTTATTTCTTTAAAATGTGGGTTTATTTATTTTAACATTTATTACACTTTATCATTAGCGAATTTTAACTTACAGAGGAAATTATATTCTGTATGTGACTTCTTTTTCCTTCAGAACGTGCATGAATGTAAATAAACGAAATTTCATTAGTTTTGTTAAACACACGATGTTTGAATACCCAAGTGATGCACGGCATCCAAGACTGCATGGCAGAACTGTACCCCCTGCCAACACTACACACTTGACGTAACCGTAGCCATTGTACTACACTCGTATGCTCCTACCTGCCTTCGTGATAAAACCACGCACGGCCTCTGTGAGTAAGTACTTACTCTCTGTATCGCAGAAGGATGCTGTGGGTGTAAACATAGATCGCCGGAAGTTTCTAACGATTCTGATAAAACGACGCATAAAGACGGCAAATCATGTACGCTTGGTCTTATATACTGTTCGGCCCTCCCTCCCCTCCTGTTCAATGGCTCGGCTCGATCGTGATCAGTCTTCAGCAGAGCTTTCATGAGTTAACATCGTATTTCGCAATGAAAAAGTTCCCTCTCAAGCTTGAGGCGATGTTTATGGTTGTTGAGTTCTAGGAGGGAGGAGGGGAGCCAATCAACTGCATATTTGGTGGCGAAATGATACATATGTGAATAACACGAACTGGTAGCGGATTGATACTAGGGACATAGTTCGGTGCATCGAGGCGGTTTTTTTTTTATCGATCGGTGGGTCTATGAAGAGGTGGGTGATTCCTGCGCGGAATGGTATACGTGAACGATTTTATTTGTTGATGGATCAGTGGTTGTGGTGGGAAGAGAAGGGGGACCAATGACGTGTTTTGGGGGAAGGAAAAAATGTGGTATCTATTTTATAAAAATATTTCTGCACAGGACAAGCAGCAGTTTTTTCAATTTGTATGGGTGAGGTGGTAGGGAGGTGTGCATGGGCGAGGGGGATGGTGAGGGGGTGAGCTTGGGTGTGGTTGGTGAGGGGGTATTGAGAAATGGTGATGGTGTATAGGGGAGTGGGGGCGTGAGCAGGGGTGTTAAAGGGGCAAGTCGAGGGGAGAGTTCCCTGCCTAACACTCCATGCACCCATGGTAACAGGAGCCAAGCCGCTACATCAGCGTAATGTAATAAATGGTGTCTCTGCTAAGCATACACGATGTCGCTATAGCAGAGTAACATAAGGAGCTGACTGCGACCCCGATATACACATGCATCGTGTACTCAGTGCAACACCATGCTATCGAAGCGCTCAACACCAGACTGGTCTCTGCGCAAGCTCCTGCTTCGTTATCGTAATTTTAGAGACGGTTCGTTACTGATGGTGAGCACCGCTCATACCAGATAACTCACGACTGACGCCTGACTTTGCTGTGTCGAGACAGCTGCTCTTGTCAGGAAGTGCGCACATGCGTACTGAGAGTCTACGTACCTACAATATACAGTCTACTCAAACATTTACTTTTCTACAATCGCAGTGACGACACACATTTCATTAGCTTTTTTCTAAGAAAACAAATATATATCCAAAGTGCAGAGCCGAAATTATTTTATTTTTACAGCGTTTTTTTAATTTTAAACAATTTTTGGTTTACAGGTTTTTGTGAGTGAAAAGGGCGGATTAATATGTTTCGCGATGCACTGGGTACCAAAGTGGCAAGCCCAAATTATTTAAGAAATTTTTATAAAATATGTTTTTTATCTAATGGAATTATCATCAGCAACATCACTCTTGACCACACTGATTATTAGCAAACCAAGGTAGAAAACCGATATTTTTAATTTTTTTTAATTTTTATAAAAAAATTTTTTATTATACTTATTTCTGGGGAGGATGGNGGGGAGAGTTCCCTGCCTAACACTCCATGCACCCATGGTAACAGGAGCCAAGCCGCTACATCAGCGTAATGTAATGAATGGTGTCGCTGCTAAGCATACACGATGTAGCTACAGCAGCGTAACTTAAGGAGATGACTGCGACCCTGATAGACACGTGCATCGTGTACTCAGTGCAACACCATGTTATCGAAGCGCTCACCACCAGACCTGGTCTCTGCGCAAGCTCCTGCTTCGTAATCGTAATTTTAGAGACGGTTCGTGAGTGATGGTGAGCACCGCTCATAACAGGTAACCCACGACTGACGCCTGACTTTGCTGTGTCGAGACAGCTGCTCTTGTCAGGAAGTGCATACATGCGTACTGAGAGTCTACGTACCTACAATATACAGTCTACTCAAACATTTACTTTTCTACAATCGCAGCGACGACACACATTTCATTAGCTTTTTTCTAAGAAAACAAATATATATCCAAAGTGCAGAGCCGAAATTATTTTATTTTTACAGCGTTTTTTTTAATTTTAAACAATTTTTGGTTTACAGGTTTTTGTGAGTGAAAAGGGCGGATTAATATGTTTCGCGATGCACTGGGTACCAAAGTGGCAAGCCCAAATTATTTAAGAAATTTTTATAAAATATATTTTTTATCTAATGGAATTATGATCAGCAACATCACTCTTGACCACACTGATTATTAGCAAACCAAGGTAGAAAACAGATATTTTTAATTTTTTAAAATTTTTATTAAAATATTTTTTATTAAATTAATTTTTTTTATTATACTTATTTCTAGGGAGGATGGGAGGACGAACACCCAACATGACATCAAACCTTGGCTGTGACGTCTACAAATATGGTGGATGGCATCGAGCAACGTTGCCGCCGGCTGCACCTACCAAAATGGCGGAAAACTCCCAACTCCTTCTCCATGAATCATGTGCCCGAACAGACATATATACACTTCTCCCCTTTTTTTCAAAAACTACAAAATGATTTTCTATTTGGAAGCAATATCATGAAAAATGGGCGAGACACGCCTAAAATAATGTTTCATGAAAACCCATATATCCTTTCACTCGGCTACTCTTGTATAAGATAGAGTCCTCAGGAGAAAAGGTTACATTAATTCTAGTCCTATTTAGCAAAACCATTCAAGTAGTGTATTTTTTTGTCTGCGCATTTTAGAACAAATCCGTCCCAAATTCTCAAAGAAGAACATTGTGCAAGATTATACATAACACTTAATTGAAACATTTATTTTTGTAAGTTTAGTCGGTACTTATTTTTCTCTTAAGAGCCTCTCCACTCTTCAGCTCTTTCCCTGTTCGCATAAGCTTCATTCTACTCGAACGTTTCGAGCTTACACCTTCACTTCCCGGTTCCTTATAATTAAAGGTATGTAAATTATGTTTCCTACCTAAGGTGGTCTCAATTCCCTTCTACCTGACGGTGATCATTTTTTAATAAGCCTCAACCATCTATCCCTATTTATTCTTTCAACATGACAATATAATTGAAGGGCTCGCTTCAGAATCTCTTTAGTAACCGTTTCCTTTTTAAGTTCATTATGTTTCTAACGTTCCATATTACTCTTCCTTTATAAGGACAACCTAGCTTCTATCCTCATTTCATCCTTGCTTCTGCACCACAACCAGTATATTTTCCACTGCCGTTTGAAGAATCANACCTAGCTTCTATCCTCATTTCATCCTTGCTTCTGCACCACAACCAGTATATTTTCCACTGCCGTTTGAAGAATCCTCTTCACCACCTACCTTGATATAATCTTTATCGCCTTTAAACATTCTGATTGTACCTTTTGCCTCCAGTAACCTATAACCCACAGGTTCCAAACTCATGGATAATTGAAGATTGTAGTTAAGATAGTTCCNCCTTTTGCCTCCAGTAACCTATAACCCACAGGTTCCAAACTCATGGATAATTGAAGATTGTAGTTAAGATAGTTCCTCTGCTTAATGTTGTCGTAGGATAAAATTATATTTCGTCTATCTCATCCTACAACCAGATACATAATTTTGTTCGGTTTTACTCCACGTTCGCATTTGTCAAATTCTTTCAGCAACTCTTAGTTACAAAATTGGCAGAATAAATTCTATGAGTAATTTGTACCTTGTAATACGCAAATAGTTACGAATAAATGGATTTACGCTCCCTTGTGACACACACCACACATTAACAGTTCAGTCGTTTCAAGACACTCTGCACTTTTATTGTTTTAAGTCTTGGAGACATAGGGCAGATTATTCTCTGTGCTCTANCAGTCGTTTCAAGACACTCTGCACTTTTATTGTTTTAAGTCTTGGAGACATAGGGCAGATTATTCTCTGTGCTCTAGTTGTAATAAATCAGGCTGATTTTTCTCTTGAAGAAAGATTACTCTTTGCTATTGTCTTAAAATGCACCTTAAAAGCGATATATATAAGTTTTGAAAAATTTAAATATTAGAGTATTTCCCATAGTTGGTTAAGAGGCAGATAAGGCTTTCCTGGATTCATAAATATGATTTTAGTGTGCAAATGTTTGCTTATACACTTAACATCGAATATATGTTCCATATTTTCCAACAATTATGCTTGCCTGATTGTATCAGTATATTATTAGTTGTAGTATTATATTATATTGGCTGAAGACACTGTTTGAAATTTTTTCCTCTAAAGTTAAACGAGTCTGTAAGCTTGAGTTTTGTATTTATGAAGAGAGTCTTCCCTTTTACACGCCTTCTTTTCTTCAGTATGTGATTGAAAACATTACACATCAGCCGAAATAGTTTTGAGAGTGTCCTCATTATCACAGCTCAGCTAGTGTGTACTTCTAGTCCCGATTACTTTGACAGTTTTCAATTTTCTTAGTACCTTTCATCTTTTTCTCTGAAATAGTTAGCCATTTACATAATACTATAAAAAAAAAATTCCAATGGCAGTTCTCAATAATTCCTTAGTCCATTTGATCTATTTCTTAAAAACATTTTCCATTTGTTATTATCTAATAAAAAATAAATAATTTATTAGCTGCTTCTGTTCCAGAAATTTCGAAAATTCGTAACTTAATGCATTTAAATACACTATTTTCTCCCGTCCCCTTACTATTCTTGTACCATTATGGGTCTTTTTTGATACAGATATTTCACACTTGGATCGTACATTAGACATGACTTCTATTTGAAATAATCTTCAATGGAGACTTCATTACTACTGTATGTTTGTTCAAATATTTTGCTTAAGTTGAAAAGTTGTCTTTTGAAACAGCAATATGGTCATCATATCCACATTCCATCCCCCTTTTCACACTTACACCTTTCCCTGTAATATATTTTTTTACATGTTCGTAATTCATGAATTCACCCTGACTAATGAATTTCCCTATTTCTTAAATTGGTATTTACAACTATAGATTATTGTCACGACACAAAGAAACCAAACTGTGTTTTTAAATTAGTTTTGAGATCTGAGATAAAATTTTATGAACGTCACATCTTATACATGACGTCCTATTTGATTACTTGATTATTAATCCTTGGTTGGCTGTGGGCAATAAGAGTTTTAACTACAATTTAACACAAATTTTTACTAAAATGGTACTGAAATATTTTGAGTGCTATCATCAAAACGGTATCGCGAATGTCCTTTTAGATTTCAGAACAACGGCAGAACAAAAACTTTTCATAAATAAGGGGTCGAGAAAGCGGTTTGTCAAATCTCGTAACGGGAAGCAAGTCACTCCTGACATCGCGCTTTCTTATCGTCCCGCCGCATTTTGACGTCGCTTGACGGAGGACTCGGCGGACGCGAAGAGGCACGGAAGAGAGAGCAAACAAGACAAGTCTTATGAATGTTAAATGATACTTGGGGCGCAGTTTTGTGTACAGGGGCGCCACCCCTACGCACACGGCTTCTTCACAACTCCAGAGTCCCGCAAACCTCCCACATCCGCGCGCGCTGGGCCCGGCTGCTTCGCCCCGGGAGACAAATCTCTTCCCCACGTGGCGCACATACGTCACCTACTCCAGCACCGCGCCTCGCCCGGAGCAAGACGCTTTCCCGCGCCGCGACGAACGTCTTCGCCGACACCTTCCAGCCCGCGCGTAAACAAACACCGCGCGCTACAAGCTAGCAAGTGGCGGCGTAAACGAGACAAAGGGCTCAGTTCTGCTTCTTTCTCTCTTTTCCTTGCTGGGGTAATCTCTTCCCTTTGCTGAGGCAAGTTGAAAACTGTTTGCGGTAAACTGCGCACTTAAAGCACTGCTTAAGACCTGGTTTCATCTCTTTTGCAAAAATTCTTCATTTTCTCGTCCTATTTTCCTATTCGTAGTAATTACTGACTATGAACGATTGAAGGAATTTTACATATTACAAGCTGTATAATATTTCGGTGCTGAATTTAAGTTGGATGTTATCTGTTAGTTGTAAAAATTCGAGAACTGATTTATATTTTATTAATAAGTTCCTGACTTTTGGCATGCAGGAGATAACTCACAGTGCAAATTAGATACAAAAGTATTCAACAACTAGTAAATAATACATTTTCTATAATCAGACATTTCCAATAGTGCCTCTTAAACTGAAACTATTACACGAAAACTAAGGATTTTTTCCAAAAAGTTTGAAGTCAAGCCTTAAGATTTGTTTGTGTGCATATCATGTATTCTTCCGCCGGATGCAAAATTAACATTGCCACGGGTCTGATCACTTTATTCATGCGCCGGTTAAGTTCTGCTCTGGAATTATTACACAATTAATATTTTAAAAATTTGCGGATTCTTACACCTACGTACGTATTTATTATTATTATTAATAATGGTAGTCAAATAATAAATGTGTAATTTTTTTAGTGTGTTATTTTTTAGTCTGTGCCCTATATCCATATGCATGCACATATGAATGTATGTATGTATTTGCCAACATCCTTGAGTTAATCCTAACCATGTAGAGGATGATACAAGGACGGCAACAGCTTGTTTTGGGTGAGTAGGTCATTAGTCGGTTAGTCAGGCTATTTTCTGGTCTGGCCGAGGGTCCGGTCCCGAGGTGGCCGAACTAGAGGGAGTCTACTGCATATACATTAAAAATAACTGGAAAAACAAATCAGAACACTTCAGTATTCACAAATGTTTATATATAACTCTTAATTCAACGTTTTAACATGTAATTACTTTCCCTCCAACGCTGCCATCTTATCTTGTCGCATGCCCGTTAAAATATATGCAGCTGGTATTGTGTTAAGAGATTTCGGCTGCTCGTAACGATGAGGTCTTGAGAGTCAATGAGGGTGAAATTATGCAAGAATTGAGCAGCGCCTGAATGCAAAGGCAGGGGAAACGCGGGAGACCCCCAAGAAAACCAGCATACCATCCGCATCGTCCGGTACGATACCCACTTGCCGTGGATTTAACTCGGTTCGCCTTGGTGGGAGGCGAGCAGACTAACCGCTCAGCCACCGTGGCCCCCATATGCAGTCAAGAGCAGTGACATTACTCCAATTTTTATTCGAAAAGTGCTCAGTTTACCGTGAACAGCGTATACCACGTTTTATTCCTTTTGTCCCTCACTCTCCGGGGACGAACGTGATATATAGAAGAAAGGGAGGGGAAAGGAGACATCACAACTCAAGATTGTGTTGTCACGCGCTACTTTACGGCCCTGCGGCCTGTTTTCGCATTCCGCGGCAGTCTTCGTGCTGAAGACGCCGACCTCGGGCTGCTCCTCCGCCCGGGACGTCTTGGGAGCAGGCGCCGACGAAGGCCCTCTAGAAATATGAACGCCTGCGCCGTCACGGATAGACGCACGGCCCCCGCGGGAGTGGCAGTATCCGGCGAATTGTGCGCCGCGCCCCGAACTGATGATCTCCCCCTCCTGGCGGGTGCATTGAGCACCGCTTCTCACTTTATGTATATTTGAAGCTCCCAAGAGGGATGGTGGAAAATATACTTCACTGGCGCAACGACAACTGTGACACCGACCACAAGGCTCGCATAATCCGAGCGTTGGATCAATATTTAAATTACTCAGCTACATATCTGGTATTTCATCAATAGCTGAAAATGGCTGTAAAGAAAAAAGTTTGAATTTTTTTTTTAATATGCAAATTTTTTTTTAATATTGAAATTTTTTTTAATGTAAGGCCTGTTATTTTGTGATTACATAATATGTGTCACACATATTATTTACATAATATGTGTCATACATATTATGTGTCACGCAGTAGCCTACGGCATAAGTTGACATTGTACATTTTGTAATTTGTACATTTTAGTATTTGTTATTATGGATGCAGCAAAACAGATACATTTTGTATTTCGCTTCAAATTAATTAGAAAAATATGAAGCGTATTTTTTTTTTTTACTCGAGGATAATAGTATCACATAAAATGCGTACAAAATAATATATTTTTTGGTATCAAACATCCTTCAGAGGTATTGTTAGAAATGTTTTATTATAGAAAATTAATAAATTAATTGTTATTATATAATTTTGCATCTAATTTGCCCTGTGTTCTTACTTCCTGCTTGGAAAAGGCAGGCACTTATGGATAAAATATAAATACGTTCCAGAGTTTAACAACANGCCCCCGCGGGAGTGGCAGTATCCGGCGAATTGTGCGCCGCGCCCCGAACTGATGATCTCCCCCTCCTGGCGGGTGCATTGAGCACCGCTTCTCACTTTATGTATATTTGAAGCTCCCAAGAGGGATGGTGGAAAATATACTTCACTGGCGCAACGACAACTGTGACACCGACCACAAGGCTCGCATAATCCGAGCGTTGGATCAATATTTAAATTACTCAGCTACATATCTGGTATTTCATCAATAGCTGNCAAGGCTCGCATAATCCGAGCGTTGGATCAATATTTAAATTACTCAGCTACATATCTGGTATTTCATCAATAGCTAAAAATGGCTGTAAATAAAAAAGTTTGAATTTTTTTTAAAAATGCAATTTTTTTTTTAATATTGAACATTTTTTGAATGTAAGGCCTGTTATTTGGTGATTACATAATATGTGTCATACATATTATGTGTCACGCAGTAGCCTACGGCATAAGTTGACATTGTAGATTTTGTAATTCATACATTTCAGTATTTGTTATTATGGATGCAGCAAAACAGATAGATTTTGTATTTCGCTTCAAATTAATTAGAAAAATATGAAGCGTATTTTTTTTTTACTCTAGGATAATAGTATCACATAAAATGCGTACAAAATAATATTTTCTTTGGTATCAAACATCCTTCAGAGGTATTGTTAGAAATGTTTTATTATAGAAAATTAACAAATTACTTGTTATTATATAATTTTGCATCTAATTTGCTCTGTGTTCTTACTTCCTGCTTGGAAAAGGCAGGCACTTATGGATAAAATATAAATACGTTCCAGAGTTTAACAACANCTGTGTTCTTACTTCCTGCTTGGAAAAGGCAGGCACTTATGGATAAAATATAAATACGTTCCAGAGTTTAACAACAGGCTGAAAACACAATTTAAATTACTCGAGAAATGACAATTTTCTATTACCATACATAGTCAGTAATTACTATGAATCCGAAAGTATGACGCGGTAACGAAGAATTTCTGCAAAAAGTGTGAAGCTGAGTCTTAAAGACAAAAATTTTCACATCACGTACCTTAATATAAACAAAGCAAAGTAAGAAATGGAAAAAAAAAATTAATTTTATCAGTCGTAATGAATGTCTTAAAATAATTCCATCGTGTTAACAGAAAACAAGTCTAAATGTTGACAGACATTATTAACATTCTTACTTACACCCTAGTCCCGGATGGCAGGTTGTCAATAAACCCTGATTGTCCCGGACCGAGCAGAAAGACCACTGGCTGTAGTTATACAATAAACCAAATAACCGTATACTTCTTCGTTCAGTGCTGTGTCTGCATTCTTCTACCTCGGCAAGGCAAGAGGGGTGGAAAACAGTTTCTCAGCGGTCGAGTCCGTATTTCACAATCAAACTGCAAATCGGACATTTTATTTCACGACGCGTTCATCACGTACTCCTACCTGAAATTTGAAATATGATAACTGTTTCAATCGGAGACAGCGTATCCAACGCGGTAACAGAACACTAAACGAGCCAGGCGAAACATCGTCCTGTTTCAATGTTTGTGTTGCAAATCAGTGTAGCATAAAAATGTTTAGGTACCAGGTAAGCGTGTATACCTCACTGGTGATGGTTCGAGCCCAATCTATAAGGAAGCTAGTAAAAGTACAAGTGGCGAGATGGCACTATAAAACTTATATACCCACTGAAATAGTAAAACGCTAAAGCAAAAGAACAAGCTCTGAACGAGAAAAAAACTGATAAGCACCGCTCATAAAAATTTTGTCGCGCAAAATAAAAGACAAATATGTACATACACCTTAAAACGTAGCAACAAAATTATATAGTTTTCCTTGCCATGTAAAACTATTATTTTTATCCGCACAGTAACACATGCAAAGTCGTCTAATCCAATAAATTTATTGTGTCTTTTCTTACCGCTAGGTATTTAAATGTCGAACTAGTAATGATGTTTTCTTAACCATTTGGCATAATTAATTTGNGTCTTTTCTTACCGCTAGGTATTTAAATGTCGAACTAGTAATGATGTTTTCTTAACCATTTGGCATAATTAATTTGATTGTTCAACTCCTGTTGCAGCACTTGTTGCTTCAATGATGTTTACAAAAAATTATAATTCTTATTTTGTTCATTGAGATGCGCTGCAAACATCGTATATTATCTCCCATGCATATCCCTGCAGAGGAAGTGTAGAGCATATTTTTCCTCTGGTGGTCTACTCTTCAAAGAGGCCTTTTTTTTTACCACACCAACACCGTTTATATGCCCACGCCCATTAAAAAGCGAAGGAGGACTTGGTGGCTGAGCTTTTATTTCAGACATATCAATTATTTTTGTTAGGATACAATTATAGTTATTGATCACGAAATTTTACTAAAGATTGACAACTTTTAATTCCTTCAAACCCATAAATGCCAACCGGCGTATTTAAGCTGTATCACCTCTATGTGCAAGCCCCCGAACTAGCGCGCAGGGTTTTTGACATTATCGTAGAACTTAGGCTATTTAAACGGCGACCCTGTAATTTGATTTTATCCAGTTATTATATTTTGAGATTCAGTAGTCTGAAAATACGTTCATAGCTATTTTTTGAGGACAAGAAAATAATGTTTCCAATGTGCGCGGCGTCCTGAAAGCGCCATTCCGTCATCGTCTGTAATGTGCATTCCTGTCAAATTAATTTGAAGGGTAACTACTCTTAATTTAAAATAATGAACAAATAATAAAATATCTTTCATTTAGTAGTATAGCTACAACGGTATTAAATAAATGGCTTATTTCTTCTCCTTACACCATTTGCTTCACTACACCATGTCTACGTGCCTAATATTAGTATATAAGTCTTTACAGGTGCCATGATATATATAAACATATGCATATATTGTAATTTCATTGAAACTANAATATTAGTATATAAGTCTTTACAGGTGCCATGATATATATAAACATATGCATATATTGTAATTTCATTGAAACTACATATGTTTGTATAGATCCAAGTTGACACGATATAAGAAATCAGGAAAAACTTAGCTTATTTAACCCTACGAGCCAGTGCAACAAAATAGCAGCTTGAAGGAGTAAACATCCAGACAACTATAGCAGGTGGGTAAATACAGGCATTGGCAAACGCTTTGATCTGACGTATCAATGAGGGTTTGTAAGGTGTAAAGGAAATTTGTGTTAATCGCTTTTACAGTTTCATATTTAAATTAAACACCATTTGATTTGCAAATATTAATTAATAATATTTACGAAAGTAATTCATATTTTTACTTCAATTATTTAATTTAAATTACATCAAGTGTACAGCTCAAGTAACGGGAATTATGTAGCTACAGGACAGTGCCCGTGTTTCAGGCAGAACCTTCCTGACTACCAAATTATAGCGTCGACAAACGTCTGAGCAGAACGTGCTTTTAGGTAAATCTGCCGCCTGGAAGATCTGCAACCCGTATGCCCCCTCACGTCAACAGTTGCCTACCAGTAAGCGCTACGCAACGCATTTTCGACGCAACCTGACACCTGCATAGCTAGACATACGATTATGCACGAAATGTTTAAATTTTCGTTGCGAGTATACTGTAACTATGAACGTTACAAACATAAATATACGTTATTTGATGCATGAGTGTATACATTTAGGAACTGATGCCTGAGCGTAGTAATGTACGCATGTTAATAGGCCCGTATGTATGCNATGCATGAGTGTATACATTTAGGAACTGATGCCTGAGCGTAGTAATGTACGCATGTTAATAGGCCCGTATGTATGTATGTATAGTTGCATGTATGCAAGCATGTATGTTTTTACTTATGCCCAGCTGCTGGACACATATAATTACCACAACACTTTTGCTCTCTAAAGAGTAATCTTTTGATTCACACCAAAGTTTATTACTGAGATAAAACAAACCAGAGAACAAGCGAATGAAATATTATTGCCTCAGGAGAATGTTCGGCCCATGTGCGGTACAGAAGAAAGGTAAATATTTGTGCCTGCCCTTTTTGTTCGTAAACACGCGATTCGATAAAATCAGGCACGGAATCAGACAAAAGCTGACAAAAGTTGCCCCAGAAAAATTCCATATGCGACAAATCAAGTGAACAATCAGGTCACTAAAATATTCATGCAGAGTGTAGGAATGCTTGGGAATCCAAATCAAGCTGCAGGAGAGCAAACAAAAAAAAAAAACAAGTAAATGATGTAACTAATCAGCCTACTTTCCATGATAATTATGTGCCATTAATTTAAAAAAAAGTTCTTAAAAGTTGATTTGGTAGCTAGGACTAACATTATAAATTAAATCAGAAACTTGAACCTGGGAAACCTCGTACCTTAAGCTTGCTTTACAATATACNTATGTTTTTACTTATGCCCAGCTGCTGGACACATATAATTACCACAACACTTTTGCTCTCTAAAGAGTAATCTTTAGATTCACACCAAAGTTTATTAGTGAGATAAAACAAACCAGAGAACAAGCGAATGAAATATTATTGCCTCAGGAGAATGTTCGGCCCATGTGCGGTACAGAAGAAAGGTAAATATTTGTGCCTGCCCTCTTTGTTCGTAAACACGCGATTCGATAAAATCAGGCACGGAATCAGACAAAAGCTGACAAAAGTTGCCACAGAAAAATTCCATATGCGACAAATCAAGTGAACAATCAGGTCACTAAAATATTCATGCAGAGTGTAGGAATGCTTGGGAATCCAAATCAAGCTGCAGGAGAGCAAACAAAAAAAAACAAGTAAATGATGTAACTAATCAGCCTACTTTCCATGATAATTATGTGCCATTAATTTAAAAAAAAGTTCTTAAAAGTTGATTTGGTAGTTAGGACTAACATTATAAATTAAATCAGAAACTTGAACCTGGGAAACCTCGTACCTTAAGCTTGCTTTACAATATACNTAGGACTAACATTATAAATTAAATCAGAAACTTGAACCTGGGAAACCTCGTACCTTAAGCTTGCTTTACAATATACTTCATTACGGATGTCGGATTCAGAGATTCAACTTCGGTTTTAATCAGTCTAATGCTTAGAATTATAGAGTTTACTAATCTTAAATATTTCGAGGGCCATTTTTTTTAAAGAAGTGACTGAGCCACTTAAAACATGTAAGTTTACATGGCCTACGGTAGCTTTTCTTGTGTGAAGAATTTGGTGAAAATCGGTTGTTTGGTTCATGAGGTATGCCATGAAAACTTTATTTTCGTATTTAATTCCATCGTACAAAATTTCAAAACAAAAAATAAATAAAAATTTATTTATGGTGCTTCGAATGTTCAAGGTCTAGATACAAAGTTTGGTTGAATTTGATTGAATTGTTTAATATACGTGGATAATGTACCTAATTTATTATGAAGCCGTCATTTTGAACATTGTTGCCTGGACAATTTAAATTATGTACGTATACATGGCATTCTCGAGGATTTATGGTTTGTTAAAAATTTGATTCAAATTAGTTGGACTATTCCACTGTAACATTTGGTGGGAATCGGTTAATGGGTCCTCGACATATGGCATAAAACCTCCATAGATGTAATGTGGCGATCTTCATAAATGGTGGACAAAAATTGATGTAGTAGCACATTCGATTATTGTATACTGCCAATATATATACAAAGTTACGTTAAATAGATTAAATAGTTTTGTAGATATAGCACACAAAACTGAAATGGGTTTATAGTCGCCATTCTGAAAATAAGTTTGCCATACTTAAAAAAAAACTANGATATAGCACACAAAACTGAAATGGGTTTATAGTCGCCATTCTGAAAATAAGTTTGCCATACTTAAAAAAAAACTAATATTAATATGGAATACACCAGCATATCTTCTTAAATTTTGTAAGAATTGGTTCAGTTTTTCCCGAGATAAGAGAAGAATAAAACATTTTTATTAGTTGGTCTATCGTACATAATGTCAGACAAATTAAGATCTACATAGACAAATTTTTATGATTGTAATAGATACTGCCTGCATACACAAATTAGATGGAATTTATGACATGGTCTCGACGATATAACGTTATTAGCTAATATGGCTCTATGTCTCCCATTTTGAAATAAGTTACTTACGTTTATCTGCCGAAGTACTACTTGCCAGTCAAATTTTATAGTAATCGGTCANACAAATTAAGATCTACATAGACAAATTTTTATGATTGTAATAGATACTGCCTGCATACACAAATTAGATGGAATTGATGACATGGTCTCGACGATATAACGTTATTAGCTAATATGGCTCTATGTGTCCCATTTTGAAATAAGTTACTTACGTTTATCTGCCGAAGTACTACTTGCCAGTCAAATTTTATAGTAATCGGTCAATTGTTTCCCAAGAATTGACATAAAAACTATATATATTCGTGTCGCCCTATCTCAAAAATGGCGCACAAAAGATGCTCCATGCACATATAGTGGATAGTTGTTACATCTACTGTCAGCATACAATGACATGTTGGGATTGATAACATAGTTTGGACGATATAGCATTCTAAGCTAACATATCTATATGACTGCCATTTTTACTATAAGGGCCTGACATGCTTTAAATATATCGTTTCACATAATATGCATCAGTACTACTTGTTTACTAAAATTGCAGGAATCGAATTTTTTTTTACCGAGATATGGCATAATTACTTTATTTATTTGTGTGGTGCTATCTACCAAAATTACAGAAAAAAGTAGTTATGTTTTGGTATATATGATGCTTGTATTGTATACTTTAAGTATATCATATGTCGTCAAAATTTGTTAAATAGTATGATAGATATACCAAATAAACCTAAAATATTTGCATGGTCGCCATTTTTAAAATATGTACCTAATCAATTTAAATAACTTACGTTTACTTGGCCTGACATAGTATTACTTACCTGCCAAATTGGGTGAGAATTGGTTTAATAGTGTTTTGCGATGTAAAATGTTTATTTATGTGGTGCTATCTTCCAAAATGGCGGACTAAGAATAACACTAATTTCAATATATAACGCTTACTTTATGTTCTGCCAGCATACAAAAATTGATTTTACAGCGGTTGAATCGTTCCCGAGTTTTCACGTCAACCCTTATTTTAAATGGCCGTGAATTTTAAATTAAGTGCCCGACGTGGTCGACAAGTATAAAAGTCAGGTGCATTTACTAAGTATTACATGCGTACTAAGTTTACTGAAATTCGTTTGACCCGTTCAAAAATGGCAAAGGGGGACACACACGCACACAGACACACACAGTCACACACATACACAGACACACAGACAGGAATGTGATCTCATAGGCCTTCCTTTTCTTGTGAAAGTAGGCCAAAAAGATAGCGCACGGAGACACGAGATGTTCTCAACATTCTGCTACGCAGTGGAAGTTTTTGTATTACTAACTATGTCAAACTACAATCGTATGATTAAATTCAGTTTAAACCAATGTGCAACAATGTATTTTGTAGTGATTCGACCCACACTTTGTTTTAATAAGAGATTGCATTGTCAAATACTGGCAATTCACGAAGGGTTAAGTAATACACATTAATTTATCGTGTATAACGTTTCCTAGTTAATAAATATACATTTTGACGTAAAAATATTGCAAACATTTTGACATCTTAAATTTTGTTCAACTTTTGATTATGTTAATACCAGAAGAACGAGTATGCCAGACGAGTATTTCCTCTTCATACTCTGGTTCATCGAATTACGTTTTGGCACACCGAACAGTGTGAATGTGGAAGGAAACTCAGACCGTACACTGAAAACATATTCTGGAACAAAGGCGTAAATGGTTTCTCAAAATACGAGTATCTTACTTGGCAACAATAACATCATGGGAGACTACAGTTTGTCCCACATAACGCCAAGATATTGGGCCCTATACCGTTCTACAGCCTTCACAAATTTAACCAACGTAAGGAATCAAGAACATTTAATTAGAACTAACTTAACAAGTTAGGTTAACACTACGAATAAAAACTCTGTTTGATAACTGTAAGCAAATACAATATGTAAGTATTTTAACCAGAAGAAAAAATTACTCTCTCCANTTAGAACTAACTTAACAAGTTAGGTTAACACTACGAATAAAAACTCTGTTTGATAACTGTAAGCAAATACAATATGTAAGTATTTTAACCAGAAGAAAAAATTACTCTCTCCATCTGTCAATTACTCATGTCATTAACTATACCATACACCCCGCCATTAAAATCTAATAGATTTAATAAATCAAAATATTAAAATCACGTTTTAATTATGAATCACGAATTGAGACACAGTTATTTATTATACATGTGAAAATTTTGATAAAATCAAAAACAATCTGTTTCGTCTGCTGCAAGTGCTAGTGAACTTGGCAATGCGGAGAGCAATACACCTATAAAAATACAATAAACGACACGATCTGGCTAAAGCTAAGCTCACGGTGGAAAACATGTGCATAACTAACGTCTACGCATCAAAATAAATGTAAGTATTCTCTATGGCATTATTTATGGTCTTCGTGTACGTAAACAACCCTGAATTAGGACACGNTCAAAATAAATGTAAGTATTCTCTATGGCATTATTTATGGTCTTCGTGTACGTAAACAACCCTGAATTAGGACACGCGATTACCACAAACCGTGCCACACAGAATACCTGCTTTCATTTTGATTCTTACTCATTCGTTATGTACAAGTTTTTTCATTTTAAACCGACCTTTCATTCCTTAGTGGAAAAAAAACGCGAACATGCTGTACCGCATATTAAAATATAAATATTTATTTAATACGTAAGAATGAAATGTGTTTTTGTCAGTGTTACGTGAANTCAAAATAAATGTAAGTATTCTCTATGGCATTATTTATGGTCTTCGTGTACGTAAACAACCCTGAATTAGGACACACGATTACCACAAACCGTGCCACAAAGAATACCTGCTTTCATTTCGATTCTTACTCATTCGTTATGTACAAGTTTTTTCATTTGAAACCGACCTTTCATTCCTTAGTGGAAAAAAAACGCGAACAGGCTGTACCGCATATTAAAATATAAATATTTATTTAATACGTAAGAATGAAATGTGTTTTTGTCAGTGTTACGTGAAAATTAAAATACTTCAACAAGAGACGTTTACTTTATAAATAGCGTGTCATATATCCGTTCAGTAACATTTTACGTGTAAGCATTTCTGACTTGTATTAACCAACGCAGAATGGTTCTCGCCATTTCTAATTTCATATCGATCACGAAAGTGACATAATTTAGAGGCAACGGACAAGTGAATGATTAATTTATTTAACATAAAAGACTACTTAAATATTAACAACAGTATTAGACGCTCACATACACCCCTTTCAACTGCCGTCGAAAGGCCGTCACGAGTTTACACAGCCTGGCTGTACTTCAAGGACAAATTCTGGCCCTATTACACATGGGGGAATGGTCGTTGAATGGTTCAAACGTAATTGTTGAATCGTCGGACAAGTTCCTTGACAGTGGTGCGTGGATTTCCCTGCACGTGCGCTTTCAAAGAGACATTATCCCCTCTAGACCTGCATCTTCTACCATTCTCATTTTGGTGACCTCTGGTCATCAGAACTAAGTTCTTCATACTCGTGACACTCTGTATAATGCTGTGTTTATGTCCCGTGAGCTCACTACTCTTCGATACGTTCTTTTGTCACCGTGACTCCCAGTTCGACTTGGTGCAAAATTTACGTGTAAATCACGCTGTTCCGACCTATTGTACAGCAGTTTTCCTACGGTATTTGCTTATACACTGAGTATAGTGAGCTTTCTGTTATTGTGGCCTTTAAATGGACATTAGCTTTATATTGGTACCGTATGGTAGGAGATAAGGATGATTGAATTTGGGCAGTGTGCTACTCGGTCATGTTTTTCAAAAAACACCTGGCATGAACGTCGTTTTAAAAATGTATTGTACTTGAAAATTTTGGTGGCCCNCTCGGTCATGTTTTTCAAAAAACACCTGGCATGAACGTCGTTTTAAAAATGTACTGTACTTGAAAATTTTGGTGGCCCCGGAAAAAGGATTTCTTTTATTTCCTAATATGAAATTCAGCAACAGCGTAGCATAAATTGTGTTCCAGTGTTTTCAAAATTTTTGCAGCGTTGATTGATTAACGTATAAATATTTTTATCAAGATAGTGTCCATTGAAATTTACCATGGTGTCCGTACGATGAAAATGATATTTATTAATAAGGACGTTCCTGCCAATGCATTCAATTAACTGCTTACTTGGTAAAGTAAGTACAGGAACACATTTTTTTTTACAAAACTATGCTGCCAGTGTTAATATCAGAATATATAAAACATTAAAATAATTTGTTACCAATGCCTCAATTATCGTATTTCTAAAACGAAAATGTTTATATGTGCAATTTTATGTTCTACTAGAACATGTTTTTTTCGCAAGCCAATACAACACTGTTAAAAGGTAAATGTGTATCAACATACTTTTCTCACTCACATCTCCGATGTAAATGCCACTGGATGATAGAATTGCTTTCCTTTATTCGAAAAACTAAGACATTGCAGCTGTTTTGACAAGGTGGCCTAAGTAGTTGAAACCCTGTGTTCTGGTGCGTGCTGGGGCCGCGGTGTAAGCGGTTAGACTTCTCACCTCCAACCAAGGCGAACCTGGTTTAATCCTCAGCCGGACCACTCCCGGATTTTCGAAAATTGGAACCGTGCCGGACGATGCCGCTGTTCAGCGGGTTTCCTCGGGGATCTCTCATTTTCCCTGCTCTTTCATTTCAACGCTGCTCCGTTCATACCTCATTTGACTCTCATCAGCGATTAAGATCTAGTTGTTAAGAGCCGCCTAACTCTCTCTCTCTCCTCAGCTGGAGTGTCCTATTGCATCAAGTGCCATAATTATAAACAGGAAGTTTTACGTTTATTTTTCATGCTTGAATAAGAAAATAGAGAAAATTCACAATATCTTCACACGTTTTGAATCAAACGTTTGTGAAACCACCCCATAGATGACGAGTTTGGTTGTTTTCAAAACTTGCCGTATATTACAGGCGTTTTATGCTTATACTATCGTAAAATAACATAACAGTTATAATTTTGGGCTAATTGATATTATATCCATATTTTAACGATGAACTGTAAAATTCTAAATAAAGTAAATATGAATACAAAAGTGAGAAAATAGGTGTGTTGGGAATGACTAGTAGGAAATAGTTCTTATGCAAATTTTGTGACACTGAGTGCGCAGGAATGCGGTGCGTTGTCCCTTTGGTGTAATTTTCTAGGCTATGAAAATTTTTTTTTTTTGCATGAGGTGGGGAAGTATTCTTGAAATAAGACTTTAGCAGTGCCTCAGAAAAGTAGGAAGCAACTACGAATCGACTAGTCTATTCGCGATTTATCCACACTTTTTGAATTAAACCTTTTAATAAACACCCCACGTATAAGATGTTTATTTGGTTCCAAAATATTTAATGTATCCCAAGTATTTTATGTTACTTGTATTAACACAAAATACCCCGTTTTTTTGGTTAAATTGAACTTCCACTTATACTTTACGAATAATTATAGTATTTCATTCATAACTAATATGAAGAAATACAAAAAGAAAATAGGTGTCTATTGCAACACATTGTTACAATGAGTGCGCACGAATGTGCTGCTTTGTAACTCTGGTGTAATTTTCTAAGCTATCTCTGCATGAGGTCGAGGAATATCCATGAAATGGAACTTCTGCGGGGCTTCCGAAAAGTTAAAAGTAACCACGAATGGAGTACCATGCGTTTTATGAATGGAGATACAGAAAATAAAATGTTCAACACGTAACTGAGGAAGGACTACCCCGAAACTGTGGTCGATACCTCTGACGTGCGACTCGCTAAGCTGTTTGTGCCGGTGCCAAGCCTGTCGCACGAGGGGCGACGACTGCCTCGCGCAGATCTCTTTGCCCTCGCGCCCCCGTGCCGCTCCGTCGCGACGAGCAGCCGTCGCGACGCCGGGCATAGATAAGCGGCTTGTGGCGGGGACGTGACGCCGCAAGGTGTGCCGGGATCCGCACCCAGGTTCCATTTCCGCACCTCTCGCAACGCCGGTTCCAGTCGAGGGACCAACTGGCAATCGTAGCTTCGACGCACGCCCGCATACCGAGACTTCAGATTTCACAGTCAAGCAATTATATATAGTCTATGCATGGTTCCATCACACTTTTCTAATCAAACCTTCGAAAATTCACCCCGTGTGTGACGTGCTTTGTTCATTCCTAAATATGCCACGTTTCAAAGCCTTACTACTTGTTTGACATAAAATTACCCTATTTTTTAATAAATTTAAAATTTTACCGGCACTCATATTTTATTTATAAATAAAATATTACATTCATAATTTATATTAATAAAATAAGGGAGAAAATAGGTGTGATGGTAATGCTTAGCAAGAAATAAATCTTATGCAAAATATTGTTACAGTGAGAGCGCAAGAATGTGGTACATTAGGCCTACTGGCCTGTTCTTGCCCCTCATATTTTCTTTAAGAATATTATGAGTATTGGCATGTTTTCCTATGAGCAGGTTACCAGCCTGATGCATATTCCGTCTATGGGAGACCGTGTTTGATTTTGGAGTCTCCTCTTTTAGACGGCTGCCGACCAAGGCTGAAGAGGTCCATCTTCCCCTTTGTGGGTCAATCTTGACTTCCCCTTGCCTCTTAACCTTCGGCAAGCTGGACA
The DNA here is from genome assembly GCA_002778355.1 of Clitarchus hookeri. Lineage (NCBI taxonomy): Eukaryota > Metazoa > Arthropoda > Insecta > Phasmatodea > Phasmatidae > Clitarchus > Clitarchus hookeri. Next base: position 122,718 of record NQII01006292.1, read on the forward strand.
AACTAGACTTCTCTGAAGTGGTCGTCTTGTTAATTGGGTACTGGTCCCTTCTACCAAGACATGGTGCAACTGCCAGAAGGGTCAATTTCGATACTTGTTGCAAACAAATCTCTCAAATCTTTCTGCCAAAGATTTTCTTGTAACTCTACAACAGAAAAAAAAAATTGCATATTTACCATATATCATTTTATAAAACCTGCAAACATTTTTATCCACCTCTATGTTTGAAGGGCTACGGAGGTGTAGTAGTTAGAATACCCGCCTTACACCTAATCGATCCGGGTTTGGTTCCCGGCGGGGTGTCTCCCGAATTTTCGCATGTGGGAATCGCACCGGACGATGCCGATAGCCAGCGGGCTTCATATTCACCTCGCGTCATCCTCATCGTCTCTCAAGACCTCGATGTTAACAGCTGCCCAAATCTCTTCACTCACTCAGTGCTCGTTATAAACGTGAAGTTTTCAACACGAGCTTGTTGTAATGTTCCATCAACTTTACCAATTCCACACTCAGCTTTCGTGAAATTTACTGTTATTTTTTTGTAATGTTACTAAAATATATTTGTAAACCTTTTCCAAGGATTCATTTTATACAAATACAAAATAAAATACTACAGTACAGTGTTGCCGCGGTTTTAAGAATTCCCTGTAAGATTTATATTTTGACGTGAATACGTCTTTAAAATCAGACCTATACGTCATCAGAGACCCTGACATTGTGCGATTTCGTTTCGGAAAAAGCGAAACTTCAAGCATGTACACGTCTGACTTTTGTTTAAATTGTTTCGATGTTTGTATGGCACTCCCTGGACGCATTTCAGCCGATAATTGACCTACAAGGAAACAAAGATAAAACCCCCGCTGTGCCTCGTCCGGGTTAAAACTGCAGGAACAGCCATTTAACTAATCGAGAGTAGAGTACACTGCGGGTTGTAGAGTCTAGCTTGTCATAAAATGTATCCTTGAAACCCTTGCATTTCTACACATGGGGTACCAGGACGGAAAAGTTTATGTAACATTTGCAAGGGTGATTAACTCCGACACTATAATTAAAAACCCGATTGAAAAATATGTGATCTCGTTCGATCGTGTATACGACTGCCACGTGAGCAAGGCCTTGAGTTGGCGCAACGTATGCGTGAGGCGTGGGTGGGGGTCCGTGGTGACTAACGCCAACTTTGGGCGTGGGCGAAAATTTCCAGGCAGTATATCTCGTGACTCCGACGTGATAGCGCGCTGGTTGTTGGTGCCAAACGAAAGTTCTCACGTATATCTGTCGATTTAAGCCCTACACATTTAGTTACTATCATTTAATTCTTATATGTGAGACAAAATATTGCCCGCGAACGTAGATGTATGCATGTGAAACCCACAGCCGTGTCCGATACACAGAAACACCTCGAGTTTTTCTTCACTTTCTACGTCTTACTTTTTCCTTTCACCATTTAAACGAATTCTTACTTTTTGTAGCATCCGCAGATGCAAAGGGCAATATTTTAAAGACGCTATGTAGGAGGTTCTTACATTTAATCTACCTTGATTGTGTTGTTTTATTTCAAGTGGGTCGTTAACAAAATTTTGTAACTATAAGCGATTCGTAGCTCAGTATATTACATGGTTTTATTATGGCTAGAGATACGAGAATTTTGCAAAATATTTCAATGGTAGATCTGGCTTTTATCATATATATTATAAACATATATTATATTGTTACCTTTATGATTAGTTCGGATTTGTTTTAATACGCTGTAACATTTCAAGAAAAGGTCAGATATCCAGAAATTAAAAGTTCATCAAAGATTTTACTTTCCCATTCTTCTTCTCCATAAAATTCAATAAGAATAATTCAATTATTCTTAAACAAAAACCGTCAATATAACTACTTCATATTATTATTATAAAATCAATAAATCTCAGTCACTTTTACATTTATATATATTTACTATTCAACTTCGAAACATCTTTACAGCAATTAACTCATTTGCATAAACATTATATTAATCATTATTTCAATTTCTTTTGAGCACACCACATTCCTACACGTATATTGTCCACGGTGGTGGTAGTCTTTTTTGTTATAAAAATTAATTTCGATATTACTCTGCCTCACTTATGTTGTCATCTGTCCTCCAATTGGCTGTCCTCTGGCAACGCCACATCTCACCGCCAACCAGCAATGGCTAGACGAGAGACAACCGGTATATTTTCTTTCGTACATTTGTTTAGTAAACATTCAATACTTCCTAGCCTCTAGGAAATAAATGAAAAATAACAAACAAATTTTGAATTCTGAACCTTGTTTAGAAACAAATGAAATATACTTACACACGATCTCTATGTCAAACTATTAAAATAACCAATGATTATACTGTATTTTGATTACCTCCTGTAATAAAGCTGATTGTGTAAATTATATTAGACTAATTGGCAACATAAGCAAATACCAGGTAAAAATAACTAATTGTAATATCTGTGACTAACGGTAAATATAACTCCTGAAATCCGCAACGTTACAACGCCCAGTTCATCTCCTTGGCCAGTAATAAACGTAAAGAAATAATATTACCGATTCACGTGTTAACTAGCCGAAAATAAATAGACTCTCACCACAGTAGCAGTTGATGAATATACAATGACGGGAGGAGTACGTATACGACTGAGATGTCTAGACTGCTGCCAAGTGGATTCGTGAAATGCTCTTACCTCTACCACTGGCTGTTCAATAGCACAGACAGTCAAGTATACAGGTTGGTTATATTTTGGCGAATATTTTGATTTTAATATTTACTGCCAGCATACAAAACTGGGTTAAAATTGGTCTAACGGTAGAGTATATTTAACAAATAAATCTAAAATATTTGTATAACTGCTATTTTGAAAACAAGTGCGCTGTCAATTTAAATTGCATACGTTTGCATGGCCTACCACAGTATTACTGACGTTTAAAATATAAAGAGGATTGATTGAGCAGTTTTCAAGATAAAACGTAAAAAATGGCAGGCCAACAACAATATCCATTCTTAAATTGAATGCTAATATGATGCACTGGTAACAAAATAATTTCCCTAAATCGGTTTATTGGCTCACGAGATATAACATAGAACCTTAATTTTTTTAAAGGCCCCCAATTGGAAAAGTAAGATGTTCTTGCTATTTTCTACATGTGTATCGAGTTTTGGTGAACTTCTACATATTTCTGCTTTCAAAAGTTGTAAAGGGGACACCTACAGACTCAGAAACACACATACACGCAGACACACAAATGCCACACACACACACAAATACCACACAGAAACACACATAAACACAGGCACACACATCCATACAGACACACACATACATACAGACACACACAGCCAGGAAAGGGATCTCATTAGCCTTTCATTCCTTAGGAAAGAAGGCTAAAAATAGACAAATATTTTTTCGTAGTTCTATTAATTCTCTTAAGCTCGTTTCAATAAAGCTTCTTTTGTACGGGCGACACTTGTTCCCTGGCACGCGGCAGGCAATACAATTCGGTTTGTGCTGAGAAAATTGATGCAGATCACGTGATGATAGTGTGAATAATGGACAACTACATAATAATAATTATTATTATAAAAGCATGCAATTGCTCATTACCTATAAACAGAAAAAAATGCACAGCGTGTTCAACAATCGCTTGTCAAGAGCAAGAGGGCTAATTGAAATTGCTAATTTTTACGGGAACTCAACGTAATTCACATGTAAAAAATTTTTAATTTGTCATTTAAAAACTGGTAACCACGAACTTCTGTTTTCAACCTAGGCTAATTACGAACTCGTGTAGTTAAATCAAAACCGCTCTTGTAAGCAGGTCTGGCCGTTAAATCTATTTACCATAAACAAGCGTAAAAAGTATTGTCTAAATAGCTTCATTCTCTTTACGAAAGTTTAGACATGAAACAATTTACTAATTATTCATGAAGTACATACTTCGGAACTTTCACTACGTGTCTCCGAATGCACAGCGATGTTCATCTCTCCGGTCTCCTTCATTTTCTTCGCTATTAAATTGTCTAAAATGAAAATCCGTGGCTTGTCACAAAATCAAAATGAACAGTAGTTCTTTTCTCATCTCGAACAACTCTTCTTTTTTTTTAACTTCCTGGAGCTCCTTTGCCCAGTACGAGAGGAGGATTGTACTTTTATTTCACACCTTCAACATTTAATTTGTACTTGCGTCCTAACCCACGCAATGTGTCGTTTCTCATCTGCTTATTATTCAACTTTGAGTAAGCATCCCACAACAGAGATTTTTTCCTCTAAGTATTGATAAAACTAAATGGTTTCCTCGACAGCCGTTGCGGAACGTGACAGGAAATTTGAGAGAGGATCCAGCTGCGTGGATACATGTGCATCATGTTAAGTGGCGCCAACTCAACTCCTGAGAGACCTGCAATAACGCATGCGTAATCTGCAACCTTGTTAAATTCTCCATGCGCTGGAAGAACTACTTACTTTGAATTACAAAGCACACAAACAGAAAAACAATTATTTATAAATAATTTTATCACTATTTTTTTTAGCAGTTAAGTGAACAATTAATGAGAGTTAAATACCTACTGATAAAAAAAACTGCTCAAAATGCATGGCAGTAATTATTGCCTCTAAATAAACAACTAATAAAACTCAAAAACAAAATTCTAATAACACACAATTCCAATAATCGCAGGAATTTTTGTGATTTTCTACAATATGCTCAATTTTTATGACAGTTAATATTTAAAATAATTCTCGAATATCTATTAAATATACTCTCGTAATAACTTTCAAAACCAAAATTTTTTAGACAACAGATACTCTCATGAATATTTTAATAGTGTTTCAATGCAATAATAACACTATTTGCAAGTCAGTGTGGCCAACATATCATAGTCTTACCTGGTAGAACGATGGTAACAAAGTTAATGGACCTTGTGTCTAACTATTATTTGTTACTTAATTTAACTCAACCGTATGACGTCCAAGGGTTAAGAAGCCTTACTGTACAATACTTAACATTAAACTATACATTACTTAACACAATGTACAGTATACCAAATAAAACGCCCTTAATTATTTTAATAACTATATTTTAGTTGTGGATGTTCGTACATAAAAAATCATGACCTGGTTGTGAAACACTGTCTGTTTCTGTACAATAAGTGCAGCCCTTTATATGTGTCAGGAAACTGGGTTAGTCAAAGTCGACTGAAAAACAGCTAACGTCGAATTAAAGATAGGAACTAACGTTTGACATTCCAGCTTAAACATTGTTAACGGGGCATTGAAAAAGGGTATGTGGGTGTAGAATCTTCCTGCAATACTAGGCTAGAGTTCACTTAATTTATTCAGACTTAAGTGCAAGAGTGAACCTAAATTAACCTAACATCACCACAAACAGTCTGTGCGTCACAAAACTTAATATGAGAACATCAGCGAACATGATGCGCATACTGGCCACAAAGGGCATTTCGCAACATTGGGTGCATAGCTCTGGACATAAACAAGAATGACACTTAGTACTATGAACTAAGAAGTGTTTTACAAAAGAACTATGTGTTGGTTTCTTGTTCATATTTTTTCGCCTAAAAAGTGCTATAATTGCTAAAGCAGGTAGCGGTTTGCTTGAATTGTGTTACTTACATCGAGCACACAATACTTCAGAGCCATCAGTGACATGCCTGGATAACGTTGCTGTCAAGCACACAATGCTCGAGAGCCATCAGTGGCATGCCTGGATAACGTTGGTGTCAAGCACACAGTACTCGAGGGCCATCAGTGACATGCCTGGATAACGTTGTTGTCAAGCACACAATACTCGAGAGCCATCAGTGGCATGCCTGGATAACGTTGGTGTCAGGCGCACAGTACTCGAGAGCCAGCAGTGACATGCCTAGAAAACGTTGTTGTCAAGCACACAATGCTCGAGAGCCATCAGTGGCATGCCTGGATAACGTTGGTGTCAAGCACACAGTACTCGAGGGCCATCAGTGACATGCCTGGATAACGTTGTTGTCAAGCACACAATACTCGAGAGCCATCAGTGGCATGCCTGGATAACGTTGGTGTCAGGCGCTTAGTACTCGAGAGCCAGCAGTGACATGCCTAGAAAACGTTGTTGTCGAGCACACAATGCTCGAGAGCCATCAGTGG
>NQII01006293.1:3397-15772 GCA_002778355.1 Clitarchus hookeri
TCCTATTAACTCTTATTATTCTTAGTGAGCGCAATGTTTAATTACTATCTACATTTCAATTAAAGTCTTTATCACAATCTTTACTCTTGCTAATGTCCCTTAAACTGCTTCAATTATTTCCACACTTTTAGTTAAATCTGTCTATTTATATCGCCCCGGATGTCTTTTCACTCACGCATCCAGTCTACAGTTCCGCAGATCAGTCCCACTCTTCACTGCACACAAGCTCGCCGACGCACTCTCGCAGATCGTTGCAGTCGTCCCTCGCCACTCCGGAATCGCACAACTGTCGCACGAGACACCAAACTCTCGGGCTCTTAATTACTCACTCCCCAGAGGCCCGCACGTGGTATTTATAATTGACGTAGGTGTCGCCTAGAACGTTCTCGGAAAACCAAGTTTTTCTGGGAAAGGTAATTGTGATGACGATGACATTCCTGCGTGATAAATGGAGAAATATGAGCTTCTCAGAGTCAGCGAGATGCAAGCTGTGATAAGTTTATCGGCGTGTGCGGCGGCGTCCTTTATGATAGGCCTGTCGTTTCGTCTAAAGTTACAAACTTGACCTCCATCTCTCGGCGCCCTCCCACGCGAAGGAAACACAGGGCAGCGACATCCAACAATACTAAACTACAAGGGCTTTGGCCCTTCATTGGACCGGAAACCGTTAAAATTGAGTCTTTTATCTCTCATTGCCCTCTTATACTATTCTCATATAGATAAAGGTCCTGTGAAATCTGCAGGTATCACTTATCAATAAGAAAAGCGCATGTAACAAACGACTCTCTTACTTCCTGTCATACACGTTATTTTCCGGTTATCTTCTCTGAATTTTCTTGGTACACAAATGAATTAAAAATTTTAACCTGAAAATTTACTGTTATTTGAGATATTTTAGAAGTTAAGCTCAATGAAACTTTCCTTTCTTTTATCAATGTTCAGCTGGAAAATATTTTATTTTCGGGTGAGGTTTATTTCCATTTTAAGCTTGAACAGAGATGCTTTCCTTTTTTCAATTATTTTTTTCTTCGCACATCTCAATGACGGTGAAATCTGGAGAATAAAACTATTTGAAGCTCCGTGGTCTGGAATCTTTGCAGGTGTTCGATAAATAATTAAACTGCAGTATCATAACGTCCAAAATTGCAAAATCCCATCAGGTTAACAAAATGGAAAAATTTCGCTGAAAATTTAAAACACGAGCTTTCGCGATTTGAAAGTTTGGGAATATATTTGCGTTAAGTATATAATAATCTTGCAGTTCATATGAGTTGGCNTTACTGTAAATTTAAAACGCGAGCTTTCGCGATTTGAAAGTTTGGGAATATATTTGCGTTAAGTATATAATAATCTTGCAGTTCATATGAGTTGGCCAAGCAGCCTTGCACATGCGAACATACTAGTGCTGACTTTCTACTCGAGTACTCGCAGCGACAATCCTCGTCGGTACAAGAGCATTGAAGCCTCATTGTCATAGTTTATTATACTAAGCATATTTTCAAATATTTTCACCACGATTTTAAAACACATGTCGTAATTGTTCTGGATATTTTAACCTTATCATTGAACTAAAACTTAACAAAAATTCGATATATTTAATTTTGTATCAGAGTTTCTGTTTCTAATTTTTAAAAATTAAAATTGTGACTAAATAAGTAGACTTGAGTTTTACAACATTTTATATTAAAAATTTATTTACTCCATTATTCATTACATTTTCCAAATATGACAAATTATTATTACAGTACTTACAAATGTGTACACTCTATTTCATAGAATGAACGTGAATGAAAGTCATTCGCTCCTACGGGTCTTATCACACAACTGGCAAGCAAAAAGGCTTTTTGCGAGTAATTTCAGTTACTACGTTGTTACACGTGTAGGAGCGTTTACACACAATTTAATTCACTTATGTACAGCAATGTTGGCAATGTGTGGTACGGAGTCGCCCTCTGGCCTCGCGGCCACCGAGTCTCGCAGTTCTACACACAAGCGTTGCGCGTGCAAGCGGCTAGGCCGTCGTTGGTGCAGAAGCACTCGTTGCAGTCTCGCTTGAAGTTGGTCCCAGGCTCGCATTCCTTAGCAGCTGGAACAAAACAAACCAATATATTTAACAAAACACGCAAGCCGTAACATTTTGTGTTTTCAGATGCTGTGGTAGTACTTCTTGCGTATTGCTTTAGACCAGCTTNCAAGCCGTAACATTTTGTGTTTTCAGATGCTGTGGTAGTACTTCTTGCGTATTGCTTTAGACCAGCTTACGCTTTCTACTCAAAGAAACGGCAATAAAGGAGTCTGAAATTTCTTTTTCATTCGGTCTACAAAATTAACAACTCNACGCTTTCTACTCAAAGAAACGGCAATAAAGGAGTCTGAAATTTCTTTTTCATTCGGTCTACAAAATTAACAACTCTAAACACAGAAATGTTTTCAAAAAGGACTGACCAACAAATGTTAACCACTAACGAAAATAACTACACTAATATATCTACAAGAATTGCTTTACCCATCTCATTGTCCGAACTTGTAAAATTTCTAGAAAAACGCTGTTACAGTTTAGTATCTGTTTATTCAATAAGAATAAGATTCTGCAAAGCTAAATGATTCTCATGCACGTGTTTGTACATCCATGCGGTGCTAGACAAAATAATTTCTTTGAATGTGGATTTAGTTGTAATACCTTTATCGAAATACATTTTACTGCACTTCACGTAACGAAATATTATTTAGATATTATTCGAGTGATNCGCTGTTACAGTTTAGTATCTGTTTATTCAATAAGAATAAGATTCTGCAAAGCTAAATGATTCTCATGCACGTGTCTGTACATCCATGCGGTGCTAGACAAAATAATTTCTTTGAATGTGGATTTGGTTGTAATACCTTTATCGAAATACATTTTACTGCACTTCACGTAACGAAATATTATTTAGATATTATTCGAGTGATTTCAGTTTACGGTATTTTTTATTAAAAACTTTAGCATCGGTGTTCCAACAAAATAACCAAAATTTTGTCGTGCACCAAACAAACTTTTTGACTATGTAATGTAGAAACGAGATGTTCAGACACACTTAGTAGATCTTCCACATATTTAGCCTCAATATCCAAGTTTTACAAACAGCTCGAACATGATTTTCATTATCTTACGTAAGTATATATATATATATCTCTCAGTTAAGGCACCCTCCTACATGGAGATCACTTGACGAATTTGAGGAAAAAAAGCATGTCTGCAGTAAGTACGGCATTGACGCATACATCAAATGGCTCATCGCCTCTACAAGCACGACACTAAAATGGTCTTTCCTTTGTGCAACTATGGGACCTTTAATCAAGACCGTATCATTTTACGACAAAATAACAGTGGTGCTACACGTATGCTGTATGCACCTATACTGCTTTCAATTTTTTTACCAGAATTTTTGAAGTAAAATATATTGGTTTCAGCCATTTTTACTCTCTAAAATATTCGCCTTAATAATTAATTGAACTATTATCACTTATTCTTAGATGACATTCGCAGCCAAACCTCAGATCATAATGGTCAATCGGTTTGTAGTGAAAGACGGATTTCTTTAAGTCTGTACGTCTCTTCGTAACACATTTAAATAGGCTTGTTATGGACTATTCGAGGTTAAGTGAACACTTTTTAAAGCCTTACTTAGGGTTTACTTTTCTTCTCATTTTGTATTATACCGCCACGTGTCGATTTAACATTGCTGTAGACCCGATCACTTGATTCCTACGCCAATCAAGTGAAACTGTTCGGTACGTAACTATATATGTTACTAATATTCCAATTCTTACACGAATGCGCATTAAACAAACACGAATTAAATTAAACTATTTCAGGATCCACAAAACAATACATTTATAATAAGACGTNTAACTGTTTCAGGATCCACAAAACAATACATTTATAATAAGACGTTAAGACATGGTGCTGCTTCCCTTGCACCCCTGCCGACTACACTAGGAGCATGTCAGTCAGTGTATCGGTTAAATACTTGCAATAAGGAGCAGGGATACTTATTTTTCAGAGATTGGCTTCCAAAGCGCCGTGTTAACAGCGGACCAACTGCGTACAGGAAGTAAATAAAGGCGTTGCTGGTAAACAATCCAGTGCCAGCTGAAGCTGTGTTGTCGCTCACCTCTGGTAGCGTTTATTATACTCAGGTTTAGAACAAAACGAGATTTCTTATGGGAAGAGTTTGGCATAGGGGAAATTTCCGCCGCTAGGTGCGCAGTGTTCCATAAGGTTACTTTTAATTCAAATTTTAATCTACGTTAATAATAAAAGATAAAGATTTTAATTGATTAACGAAGTTATTTTATATTTGATTTATGATTATTGCAATTATTATCATGTTTTTTTTTTCTACGCAGGAAATAGAGAAAAGCAGGAACACATGCGACACTAGCGCTTACCTAGCGGCGAAGGTTTCTGGTTGCGGAAGTTGAAACATGGACCTCCCCGGCCGGTAGTAAGCTTACCTCTGGCCACCCTGATGGGGTTGACGCCCGTACCGGCGCTCGGGCCGCAGAACTTGAGCGTGCAGACGTTCACTCCGGAGGACGTGCAGGTGCAGGTGTTGCAGCCGTCGTTGGATCTCGTTCCCGGCTGGCACGACGTCGACCTGCCTGCGGACATGACGTCGCAAGTCACTCTCACGCTTGTACCTCGGTCCCCGAGGCACTGCCGCGTATTACCAGCAATGACTCGTCCACTTGTCGCTCCGTAGAGCTAACGATAACAATGACGGCGAACATGGGAGAATACGAAGTAACGCTAGACCCAGCACCGCATCTCATTTTGAACACCTATACANACGTCACAGGTCACTCTCACGCTTGTACCTCGGGCCCCGTGGCACTGCCGCGTATTACCAGCAATGACTCGTCCACTTGTCGCTCCGTAGAGCTGACGATAACAATGACGGCGAACATGGGAAAATACGAAGTAACGCTAGACCCAGCACCGCATCTCATTTTGAACACCTATACATTACTATTTTATCACGAAGTTTCGTTTCTAAAACTAAAAACTGCTGTTTTGTGACCACTTAAAATAAAACGTATTAATTAATCAACGAACTCTTTCTTATCCGCGTATTTTCTGCTTGTCTGATGTGCGCCGGCACTGCTCTCAGAATAGCCAACGTAATATTAATTTCTGTTCGTTCGTGCATCAGCTGATACAGGATTTTGTAAATGGTGCGTTGTTTGTTTTTAATACGTTACGTTGTCACTCACTGACTGTCAGAATGTGGCCTTCTTATATGAAATGAGCCATACCAGACGCCCGGAATGGCGATAAAGATGTGTTTACTTCGCGTCATCTACGGCGTTATCCACGTTCTAGGCAATCTGAAATGCAAAAAAAAATTTCAAAAATGTGTGATTAGTTTTGTGTACAGTGACTTAGTTGGATATTATTTTGTACGTAGCTTATGAGTATCATATAANAAAAATGTGTGATTAGTTTTGTGTACAGTGACTTAGTTGGATATTATTTTGTACGTAGCTTATGAGTATCATATAACATTGAAAGGCAGAAACTGTTTAATAAGAAACGCCTAATATACAGTTATTTTACGGAAAACGGCTACAAAGGTCCACATTGCGTGTGTTTGTGGTACTCGATTGAAGATGCTGCCACGAGAAGTGATTGTCTCTAAAATAATTCCATATCTCAAAATATTAATTTAAAAATGAATTAATTCTCTAATTAGTTCTCTACGCTACAGAATTGATTAGAATGAGCACGAAGAAAAATTGGCATTCAATAATTTGCCGGAAAAAAAAATAGCATCGAATAATACAGTTTTACTAAAAAATATCCCCCGAAAATCATTTAAATCAAATAAACCAAAGAAACTATTTTACCAGACAAATCAGCGCTAATATCCAAAATAGAACTTTGGTTTATAACTTAATTTATAATTTAACGTAGGACTTCTGTGTTTTTGTAGGGTGTCTGGTATAACTAAAGGATTTTTTAATGGGTCACACATTCCCCATAAAGAATTACATTTATATTGAAACACAGTTAACAACTAACACTCTTTATTTTCAATGTATTATGAGAACCTATTGGAAAAGCTTAAGTTGTCATCTTGTAACCCAATAATACAACTAACTGATAAAATGTTCAGAATGGACATAATTAAGTTCTTATCAGTTCATTCAAATGTGTGTTTAATTCAACGTAACATAGTGTAGTTATGTATATAAAGTACATCTCATTTTATAGTTTACGAAAATAATTTCTAAATTGTTATGGAAGCTACGTATAATATCCNTGTATATAAAGTACATCTCATTTTATAGTTTACGAAAATAATTTCTAAATTGTTATGGAAGCTACGTATAATATCCGGGACACAAGAAAACGTATTTTAAGGAACCCCAAACGCTTTATAGATAATTTTAAAATCTGTGTTTCAGTGGTGTGACGTGTAGGACAAATTACGTGTTTTATTAAAATATATAACGGTTCTACGCCTTGGTACACAGACGAGCATTAGGCCTAACCTGTTCTTCGTTGTTCATAGTTTGCTACCGCAGCGAAGATTATGATTACTACAGAATGTGGCAAAGAAGTATTGGATTTTCAAACGTTGACTGTTTAATACACATATGCATTTTATATGGCGAAAAGTTTAATTTTTTTATAGTTATTTGTGTGTATAGTTAGTATCGTGAAAGTTTCGGCGTATAAATGCGGCAATGTCCGAGACAATATTGCACCATTTTCTGCTTCCTCGGGACATTCTTTTGTGAGATTTATGATTTTCTTAAACGAAATATCTTTCAGGACAGAGTTTAAATTGGAAAAATTTAGCAACAACATCTCGAATTAATTTTTGAGGTAAAAATATCTTACGCTGCTGCACGCGTTAACATGGTTTACCACCAGTCCCGAGGTTCGCGTATATGAAAGTTTGTTACAAACTTCGAAAGGTTACTCAGTAAGGAGAAACAAACATGCGACTTATGGCCTACATTGATTAGCATGAAAGATAGCGCCCTTACTAAATACGCCACTTTATTTGCAAAAGGCTATAGTTTAAGAGTTCTGTTCGTTGCTGCTCAGAGTATGTTGTCCTCCTCAAACAAGGATTTGTTTGTTCACAAGGATTAGCCACGCAGTGCTATATTTGGTGTCGTGTCTTCGCTTAACTCACGGAGCAATTGAAAACTTGTTGGACTGTTTATACTTAAGATCTTTGGGTTTGTTTGCGAAAAAAAGCACTTTCATTCCAGTTAAAACCACAACGGAATTTTTTGTAATGTAACAGGTATACGTTTATTCGTCCACATACTGCATTTAAAGACATGCATAGAAAATATTTATTTATTTTTGTTCGTTGCAGTTACAACTTCCTGGAAGCCAGCCTGGTCATTGCTCTGCTGAGGCATAGCTGGGGAGAGCTCAGGGAAGCCACATCCACCCCTCCCCCCCAGTTCAGCAAGTGTCGAACACACGACCACCCGAGTGCAATCAGGCTGGATACAGCATGTCCAGAAACACTCGGCGTGGAAAGGAAGTCCTTGGAGAAAAAGCAGCAAGGCATTACGCAGGCACGTGAGTAATAAAAATAGCATATCAGTGAAGTTTGTCAGTTGAACATGTTATTTTTAAATCAAACGTTACTTTATTTCAGATGAACCTGCAAATGTTAATAATTATGCGTCAGAAATACGTGCAACTCACCACATGTGCTTCATTTGCCACCCAGGAAATTAAAACAAAGTTAAACATCGACTGTATATTTAATTATGATATTATTGGTTTTTTCCTTAATAACATTCGGTTACATGCAGGCTACGTATTAATGCATACTTTTTGTTTAGAAAATAATCATACGAAATTTAGTTGACCATAACTAAATTTTTAAATGGTGCAGTCACTGGTTGCGAAGCACTACGTCGCTGAGTGAGGGGCCGCGGTTGTCGCGTGGTCAGGGTACCCACACCCACCAAGGCGATCCAGGCTCGATTCCCGGCGAGGTCATTCCTTAGAGGGAACTTGTGACAGAGTACTCATGTCAGGTGTGCAGTGAACCACTTTAGACTCCCAAATATGAACTGCCTTTTTTCCTTTTAACAGTATTATACCAATATGGCTTCCACTGTTAAGGAAAATACGCGTTCTGAGATGCTTGTACAATTCCACATTTTAAATATGTAGATATCTGAAGCATGAATTTGTGGAAAATCAAACAGTAAACTAACATCCACATTACTGTTTGACGACACGATTTTCATAGTTATGTAGGCAAGTTCGTAAGAGAATGCTGAAGGCATGTGTGGGAAACGAAAATCGGCATACTTCGTCTTCATACCAAGCGTCACACCTGATTTTCGCATGTGGCANCGATTTTCATAGTTATGTAGGCAAGTTCGTAAGAGAATGCTGAAGGCATGTGTGGGAAACGAAAATCGGCATACTTTGTCTTCATACCAAGCGTCACACCTGATTTTCGCTTGTGGGAGACATGGGGACATTGGAGTTTGCCTTCGCTGTTTGATATCCTTTTAACGTCAACTTATGGGCCCTGTTTNTGGGGACATTGGAGTTTGCCTTCGCTGTTTGATATCCTTTTAACGTCAACTTATGGGCCCTGTTTCCTCATATTTCCGATTTATACATTTTCTAAAATCTTTACAAAATGTATTAAACCGTTACACCTGCACTGGTTGTTTTTTTCTTTTTTTCGATGTGTAGACGCGGAAAAGAAATAAGTGTAGCCAACTACACAGGTGATATTGGCAACAATAACAAACATTTCCAACTTTATAAAATGCGCTAAGCTATGCTATTAGTCACATTTGATCAGTAAAACAAAGTACCAAAGCTGTACTGCTATTCAAAACGATATAAAAATCCAAAAACGTCATGGGTAGGTCCGTAAAAATCGCTCCACTCAGTTTTTTTTCTAATCTACTCTAAAACTAAGTGTTATGTGAGAGCCCGCGGTAGTGACGGGAGTTGATTGCGTCTCAGGGCTAAACCCCATACGCCTTCAAGGGAAGGGAATCATGCAATGAGACATGCATCGCGGCAGCTAGGGATTGGGCTGTCATGGCCCCAGTTTGGCCATGACAACCTCCCTAAGTGCACTTATAGCTAAACTATTCTGCAAAGAAGAGAAAGGGACAAACCGGCACAGACCCCGTAAATTCCTTTTTGACAGGAAAGAATGAAAGATTGTTGCATGCATTATCAGAAAATGCTACAGGAGACAGATGGGTGGAAACCATGCTCTTTACTAATAGGTACAGAAAATACTAGTAGTGATGGGGGTGGCAGGAAGTGGTGTGTTGGCAGGACTGCTGGGCACAGCAGGTACTCACCGGTTGCTGCGGCCAAGAGTGCGGCGAGGCAGAACACGAGAACCAGAGCTGTCTTCATCTTGAAGCTCGACTGTGTGTGTGTCCAGGCACGGCTGTGATGCTGAAGGACCCGCGCGCCGCCGTATATATACAGCTCATGTGCACGGTCTCTCCTCCGGAGGGTAACTCCCTCGGCTCCCCGGCCCAAGGACGCCAAACACAATTAGCGTCGATCAGCGAGTCACCTCCGGTGACTGGCCGTATTCACGCAAACTGTTCCGCGGAGCTGGCATTACGTCACGGGATTACCAAGCTCAAGCTGTTTGTCCGTCCCAGTTGAAGTTCCGAGAACGCCGCTTTTCAGGGCTCTTGTCTCCTGGTAATTATCCACCAGCGTAGCTGACAATGGACGTTAACGAATGGCGAAGTAACGACACTCGCAATACTTACTGGACATTTTTTTTTAAGGTACAAAGTCGGCGTGATTCTTTCACGTCGACGCGAGCTAGATATCTATCGCTCGGCAAGGGCTCAGTTGCGTGGTCGCCGTTCTTGGAAAATTACTTTCTTGTACGTCACATTTGAATTTACCGACAAATATAAAAACAACTACGCAAATCACTTTCAGTGCCAGAAACGCTATCGATGTGCAGTATTTTTTCTTGCTTGAGAAGCGAATGATAATCGTGACCTTCACCTCTGTATGTCAGCAATAAACAGGCAGTGGCCTCTTGGCACCAAAGCAGATTTTGTTGGCATAGAAAATGTTTCGTGGTGATTCTCCTAATATTTACTGTGTGTTAATAAAAATGTATTACGTGAATTTCAACAAATTAAATGTTCTCGTATCATTTAAATCCTAAGGGTTTGTCAAAAAATGCAAGTACACATAATTACCCCCCCCCATCCGTAAAATACATATCACACAGGCATTTCTTGCCTGCGTTTGGTATTTAAAAGTCATTTTCTGCCGTAAGAATAATATAAAAATTTAAGCTTCCCATCATTCCCAAACATTCTTAACTATTTTTGTACTAAAACTAGTTTAACTGATATCTGAGATGAGATAGGGCCTAGAACTTCCATACAGAGAGGCTATGTGTTAACTATGAACATTCATGCGACTTTCATCTGTCGATAAGGTGTGTAAATCACTTCTCTGAGAGCCGTTAGGTAAACGATAGTAGGTGTGTGTTAGTAGTAATTAGCGACAAATATATTGTATCATCTGTGTAATTATCAATCAAGCATTTAAAAGCTATAGTCTGGCAATGCTATATAATGCTCCCAAGTACTCACTTAAAAATGGGATTTTATCCATCTTATTTATGTGAGGATGCATTCCTGTTCCTTTCCTAAAGATAATATCGAATACGTAAGAGCATGTTACTGATATTTTTTTTAATACTTAGAACATGAAAGCAAGATATAAACAACTGACTGAGCATTAAAAAAACGTTCTTATACATTTAGTAAATGTGAAATTATGTCAAATGACTGAAACAAGGCTGATCCAGCTCCTTCACAGCCGAAGTAAGAGGCGCCATTATCAGCTGAATGCAAGATGCATTCTGTAAGACCCGTTGAGTTCAAGGTAAGATATGTCATTGTACGAGTCCTATCTCAATATCCTTCCAAGGTATACCGATAATTCCTTTATCAAGCGTCAAAAAATATTAATTCTAGCAAACAGAATTTATCTTTCAGTGCTTTCAAAGTGATAATTGCCTTTCATTATTTTGCAAACTCATTTTTCTATAGAATATGGCACTCTATATTTTATCAGCATTTGTTTTCTGCCAGTGCCCAGAAAATGATTTTAAATGGAAGTAAAGTATATAGATTAAATTAAGTGCCGTATAACGATACTGAATTCTAGCCTGTCCCACACAATAGGTTAAGAAAAAATTAACGTTTATAATTTTCAATTGATTTCAAATGCTCTAAATGTAGATTTATTCGGCTGACACGAATCATGTCTGGCATTGACTGGAAATACTCAAGGAAAATTAGAAAAGTAATATTAAGATTTTTCCAGACGCCAGTCTATTGGAACGACCGAAATAGTACTGATTATATGATATTGCTTTGTGCATTTCAACGAAAAAGCTGTTCGCGGTAAAGTGAGCAGTTTTGAAATCAACCTTTAAGAAAAGCCACTACCCCTACCTGCNTCAACGAAAAAGCTGTTCGCGGTAAAGTGAGCAGTTTTGAAATCAACCTTTAAGAAAAGCCACTACCCCTACCTGCGTATATTTTAACGGGTATACTGTCTGCCGCGCGCCTAGTAAGTTTGCAAAGATGGAGTGAAAGTAATTCGATGTTTTAACGTTAAGTTACAAGTGTTAAGTAAACACGTGTGAATACCAAAATATTGTATTTTGCTTTTTTGTTTTTCTTTCAATGCATATAAGAAAAAATAATGANTAAACACGTGTGAATACCAAAATATTGTATTTTGCTTTTTTGTTTTTCTTTCAATGCATATAAGAAAAAATAATGAAAACATTAGTAAATTATTTATTTTTCTAAAAAATATTACTGTTGTCCTTCAACGACGCACGAATAAACTAACGTTAATTGTTCTTATAGTGGGAGAATACACTAAAGGCATACAAGTAGATCTTAAGCAGGACTTTAAAAAGTGCTCGTTTTGCCGTGAACAGCCTATATACACATATACACTGAAGAGCCAAAAACACTGGTACACCTTCCTAATATCGTGTAGGGCCTCCCGAGCACGCAGAAGTGTCGCAAGACGACGTGGCACGNAAAACACTGGTACACCTTCCTAATATCGTGTAGGGCCTCCCGAGCACGCAGAAGTGTCGCAAGACGACGTGGCACGAACTCGACTAATGTCTGAAGGTATGCAGGAGGCAATTCACACCATGACTCCTGCAGGGCAGTCCACAAATCCAATCTGCGCCAATGTGAGAAAGGGTTGCACGTCTGTCATGTTTAATGATTCTCGTCAGTCGTCGTTTGTCCCGTTGTTTCACGATCTTTTTCCGGCCGCAGCGATGTCGAAGA